>CM046031.1:50262956-50312956 GCA_025215565.1 Flaveria ramosissima | reverse complement strand
GGGGTTTGGATTTTAAATTGGTCAGGTTTTATAGGTGTTTAAAATAATATTATATTGGGTGGTGTGTGAAAAAACGGTAATATTACCGTTGCAAACATTGATCACCCAGTGACCAGCCCCATGGGCACGCCCCAACTTGATTATGGGTGTAACGGTGTTGGGTGTGTGGACAGGCTGATGTGACACCCAACCACACCCTTTAGTGCTACCATTACACATGGTCTAAATAAAAGTAGACTGCTTAAAAGCTAATTCAAACAGATGCAATCTAGTTTGAGAGAACTAAAATGACTCATACAACCCACTTTAGAAATAAAGTTGCATCAATTTCTTTGATCTAATGCCTTAGCTTTCTTTTTTATTCCTAGGATAGAACATTCTTCCTATCTAATGCCTTAGCTTAATTTTTATTCATAGGATAGAACATGCCTTAGCTCATCCATTACTATGTGACAAAATTAAGTATTGTGAACAAGTACAACATATCAACAACCTTTTTTTTTATCAATTGTACGTATATAAATTTCCTGATTAGATAAAGTCAAACATATAACAGGTATTTCGTACATATATAATTAGTATGAAGAATGATTGGTAGATGATTAGAATATAATTACTAGGATAATGAAAGAGGTATTTCTATGATTGGCAAGTAGTCCTAAATTCTTTAAATGATTTCATGATTATTATGTTGGAACTTACAACTATTGTTTCTTTAATCTCTTCTTATATCATAATCAATTATTCTCCAACACTAAATTATTGAACGAGCATTTTTAGTTATATTAAACCTTTTAAATTATGACATACAACTATAATTATGAGTGTAATTATTAATTTTTTTTTAATGACAATTTTAAGTCTCGTAGACTCATATACACCTAAACTTCACCATAACAAGATTACATGAATCTGTCATAAGCGGGGCCCCAACCCTAACCTCAAACGGAGCATCACCACTTAATTACAATGGCTTTACTATTTGACCTAACACCCTTCCGAGTATTAATTCCTAAATCAAATAAATACCATATTAAAATAATTAGACTTTGAGTAAGGTTTATTTGTCTTTAGTATTATAACAGATACTTTTGACGCGAATGATTATAAGAGTGGTGTTAGACTTCATTAATTTCTAACTCGCTAGACATGAACCTAACTAGAGTATCTCTAGTCGATGACCTATTAGCCAAATGACACCTAATGTCTATAATCATCTGATTTGTATGGGTTCAAGTTTCACATATGAACAATAATGAATTTAAGAGTAGATATATGTTTGTCTTAAGAATAAACTATATTAGCGTGTGAAATTTACGTACGCATACATATTAAGTCAAAGCACATTAAAAAGTAGGTCTTGGTTGTAAGAAGTCACTCTCTCATTTCCTTACTCGTAGATCCACTTCCAGTATCATTCTAGAATACTAGGAGTGGTCTGTTAGAATAAATTCCAGATTGGCTTGTTTTTTATTTCTTCCAACACATGTATTGAGCGGCGGTTAGAATTGCGGACAATATCCCGAGGTGTCGACTAAATTTATTTGTTGAGATGGTAGTTGTGATGATTTGTGAATTTTTTTTGCAAGACTTTCGTAATTAGTTTGATTTTTGACGGAGCAAGATGGTGATTTCATTTTGTATAACATTTGTGTGCAGAGGGTATAAAGTTTAAATGATAGAAAAAGAGTGTAGAAAGATAGTTAAGTTTAGTGGTATCTAAAGGTTATATAATCAACTGATTTTTTTATAAAAAAATGAAATTGTCTCATGACGTTTGACAATGGTCAAACCAGGTGAAATGGGAGTCGATAAGAATAATTATAACTAACACGTAATCAAATCATATATCTTAATTATGATATACATTATAACTAATCCTTCGTAGTCGGGGCGCAAGGAAATCGAACGCTCAAGCTAAAACAGTAAGTATGTTAGTAAAAGAACAACATATAATCTCGAGAAGGAAAAGACAGAATAGGCCAAATAGGCCAATAGGCCAAATATGTGTCAAAGTCATTTAAAGTTAGAGTGGTGAAACTCTTTTAAGTTCAAGGTTTCGAGCTCCGCCTATAACGGGTTAATGTAAATTAGTTGTGATGTAGAAGACAGAATATGTTAAATAAGTGTGCGAGTCAATGTTAGATTAAAATTTATAAATTATAAATCACAAATACTTTTATATCTTTTATTTTCTCATTAAATACCATTGTATCTAGTGATTAAATTAACTAACACTCACTACTTTGCTGGCTTAATGGTAAGACACTGTGTTCTATATTTATAACCTCCAAATCAGATTCAAGGCCTGTGAACGTATCTCCAACACAAACTTCTGTTCCCTTTTAATATAACACACAGTTTTCACTTATTTTTTGCCTTACTTGAACCTAACCCACACACATTATTCAGTTTTAGTTCATCATAATCCCTTAAATTTCTACACTCTGAAGACAATATTTTTGTATATAATTCCTCTTATATAAATTTATGATGTTTTCAACGACTACCTCAATGTTTCTTATTTTATTATATAAATTTGTGAAATTTTAGTGGTTCGTTTTTATTATATATAGTTGCAACGAATGTACGAAGTGAATTTTTCTAATAGCTTTGTTTCTGTTATATAAAGCCGTACAGTATTAGTTTACGTAAAAGTTTTGCTTTTTTATTAATAATTTATACATACATAAGATATTAATCTGCATTTTCATAAACTTTTAAAAATCTTCCAGTGTGTATCGGAAAAGAGATGCAACAATTAGGGCTGTTCACGAGCCGAGCCGAACCGAGCGGACCTTTGCTCGTGCTTGGCTCGTTTCCAAACCGAACCGAGCCGATCGGCTCGTTTATAACCGAGCGAAAAATCGAACGAGCATTTTTCGAGCGTTAAATTTTCGAGCGAGCGTCGAGCGAGCGCAAACGAGCGCGAAAAATTTATACAACCCAACTGTCTTGTGTCTCAAATGATTTATAATGTATCAAATAAGGTTTAATAACTTAAAAATCAAACATCTCATTTACATAAAATTTTCATTGGATGACAATACGTTGTGGCTAACGATGAAGCTAAGGCTGTAGGCGATAAGACGGAAAGCATATTGCAGATAACGATGACGGTGAGAGCGGGAGATGATCGAAAAAATATCTTTTAATGGCTTATGATTTCACTTTTATATTTAATTTAGAATTCTTTATTAGGTTGATTGATTAAGTATGCATAAATACAATTATATATTTGTATATAATGGTGAAACAGGGGCTTCCTTCCGCAGCTAAAAACGGAGGAAGGGGGCCCCATGTCTGAAAGCCAGCTAAGGGAGGCAAAGGAGCAAAGGAGGTGCATCATAACATCAAATCTACTAAAGTGCTACGGTAAACTATATATACATATTTATTCGATCCGAACCGAACCGAGCGGACCTTTGCTCGTGCTTGGCTCGTTACAAACCGACCCGAGCCGATCGGCTCGTATACAACCAAGCAAAAATTCAAACGAGCATTTTTCGAGCAATTTCCGAACGAACGTCCAGCGAGCGTCGAGCGTCGAGCGGTTTGAACAGCCCTAGCAACAATGACTTGTAACCGGAGTTCATAGTTTTCAGCCCAACAGACCACTTCTTTCTTTCTTTCTCTAAAACCACTTTTAATTGGGCCCATATTTATTTAACTAAACCAGCCCAACATTAGATACTATGTAACCTTTGATTCATCCAAAGTTTATGAATTACATTAGGTTAGTTTATCGTGTAAAACACGGGTTGAAAAATATTAAATAATTAGTTATGAAGATTTAAAAATTATAAAATAATGTTTTGTTATAAGATATGATTGAAATTACGTATAATTAACTAATTTATATGATAAAAAGTAATATTGTTTTTTCTAATTTTGTTATACATAATTCTTATTTAAACATTTTGCTTTTAAAACTGTTTTTCAATTATCGTTTTTTTAAAGTTCATTGTATTAGAAAAGGTTAAATCATGTTATTATGTTTTTTTTCTAAATAGCATCAAGTGTTTAGTTGCTTAAAAAATCTGTTTTTAATTTAAAAATATTGTAAACTAGGTTAGTACATCATGTATTACACGGCTTGAATGAATAAAATATTAAATATTATTAATAAAAATTGATGAATTATAAAACGATCTTTTAATATAAGATACGATTGACATTGCGTACGAGTGATAAAAGAGCTATATAAATTTTTAAACTTTTTTTTTAATTTTTTTGTTTTTTTCAAAAAAAGTTGGTTTTTAAACAAATTGTTTCAAAACAAACTGTTTTTCAAAACGTGCCATTTTTAATAACTTATTTATTATAACTTTGAAATTTAATTACTTTTGTTTCATAAGAATTTTATTTTAAAAACCACGGGTTTTAAAATATATAGTATTTTTTAAAAGTATGATATTTTTTTTGAAAAATTTTCTTATTTTATAAAAATATTTCTTTACGAGTTACATTTGTAGAAAAATCTATTTTTAAAAAAAGTTATATTTGTAAATTAAATAATATCATTTATAGTTAATGTAATATTTATTAGGAGAGAGAATTGAAAAAATAAATCTTAATAGTTATACAATTATGAAAAATGGCATACAAAAACCTTCTTTTATTAGTATTGATAGATGATATCAATAGTATTTATAACATTATTAAATAGAAGAGATAGGAGTGAAATTTTATTTTAGGATGCTTAGAATTGTGTCACGTATTATTTTAATTATTATTTTATTTTTCTTACTACTCTAATAAAATAGTAACTCAATATAACATATGGCATGATATTAGAGTATCAAAATTTTAATTTTCCTACCCAAACTATTTTTATTTTTATGACAATTACTAATTAAAAACTAATTTATTCACTCTTTTATGACTACCCTTTTATATTTTTCTATTTAAAGAAACAATTCAAAAAGAATTCAAATGGAAAGATGTCATACATATCATATCTTTTAAAATTGTTTTATATATAATAATTTATTTCAGTAACTAAAAATATATATAAATTTATATTTATATTTTTTTTACTATTTTAACCGTGTAATACATGAATTTTTTTAAAGCTAATTATGTATATAGATATAGATTCTAACAAGATAACTACTATTCTACTTTCACCGCAGGGTATCCTTATTCATTAGCTTCTTAACATTTCTAATCATTATATAATTTAACTACTCAAAAATGTTGTTTTCTCTTCGGGTGTACACCATAAAGTGACACCACAAATGATTATCTTTCTTAATCACTTCTTCAAGTTATAAGTATGAGTATTATGCATTCTTTTGACCTCATATAAAACTTGACGCAATAAGTAGAAGGTTTAGGGTTCCAACATGTCTTGGGCATTACTCTGAAACTTAAATTAATTTTTGTAAGAAAAATGATTATTTTATTAATCTCAGATAGCAAAATCAAATTTAATATGTTTTTGTTGTTGGCTTTACTAATCAAAGAGTCGTGTTGTTGGCTTAACGTCTTAACCAAACAAAAGGTTGTGTTGTTACGATCAAAACCTTCAATATATCCATTAACGTCGTTTGGATCAAACCTAGCTCTGATTTCTTCACATTCCATTAAACTGTGGTGGTGAGCCGGTGGTCGTCCATCACCCTTAGTTTACGGGAGCGATTATATTATATTAACAGTAGACGATGCGTATTGTATTAAACTCAATGACCTATTGTACTAATACAAACAGTGACACAATAATAATATATTAAAACAAATATAAAACTAAAAATGATAAAAGTAGTAATAATATTAAGGGTATGGTTATAGTAACAATGATGTTTAATATATAAAGCATAAGAATGATTATGGGCTTAACACGTGTCCTTCTATTGTTTTAAAAAGGATGACATTTTGGCCATTGTGTCAAATACGTCAACTTATTGTGTCTTATACGTTCATTGTGTCAAATATCAGTTCATTGTGTCAAATATCAGTTAATTGTGTCATATATTTTACATAATTTGTTATATATATTCATCATTGTGTTTTACGTTTTAGATAATTATATGTTATCTTTGTCGTTGTTTGTATAGATTATATAAACTTGTTATCTATCATTGTGTTTTAAAATTAAAAGTACACAATAATATACTTTTATCAATATATTTTTCAAAACTAGTAGTGTTAAAGATAACACAATGCGTTAATTTTGTTATTATTTTTTTAATAGATTATACTTGGTGTTATCAATCATTATGTTTTATAATTATAAGGGGTAATTTTGTAAAATAGTAATCAAGTTTAATTATGTCACTCATAAAGTTTTTTGTTCAAATCAGATCACTCGTAAAATTTTTGTCCCAACTAGATCACTAAAGTTTCAACATTGTTCTAATTAGATCATTTATAAGTTGCAAAAAAATTTAAAAAAATGAAGGTTTTTTTTTATTAATAATATTTATAAAAAATTGAATTATTTTAAAAAAATGTGTGACTTATTTAAAACAATAAAGAAAAGTATGAGCGAACTGATTATAACACTCCTAAAACTTTGATGACTTGATTTAAACAAATAAAAATATTAGTGACCAAATTGGAACACTTTTAAAACTTTAATGACCTTATTAGAACAAACAAAAACATGAGTGACCTAATTGGAACACTGTTAAAACTTTCTTACTATTTTATGAAGTTATCCCTAATTATAAATACACAATTATGTTATTTCACCAATTTATTTTTTTCAAAACTCATTGTGTTCAAAATAACACAATGACGATAAAAAAAACACAATGAGACATTGCGTTATTTTGATATTGTTTTTAATATATTAGATTAAACTAGTTGTTAATTTATTATTTTGTTTACATATTAGAGATACACAACAATACTATTCTACCATTTTATTTTTAAAAGTCATCATTTTAGAAAAGACACAATGGTATTAAAAAAACACAATAAACTACACTAAATACACAATGACGAGATACAAGTTTAAAAACGTAATTTTTAAATAATGTTCATTTTTATGGTGTAACTCTTATAAAAATAATGTCGTATATAAAAGTTACAAACGTTTAAAAAATTAAAGGACTTGAAAAAAGTAAACAAAAATAATTATTTATAAAATAACTCTCCAACAAACTTTTTAATATAATTTGATATTATCTAGTTGTAAAACAAATAAAAAGACACTATTAATATAACAGTATAACACTAATCGTTCATATTCTTATGTTCACCATTCAAATAGAATTAATATAAAACCAAAAAGGATGAAACACAATTCTAGCACCTAGTCTACATCTCTTCCAATTTTGACCAAAGTCTACTCAACAGCTTTCAACTTTCAAATCAAGCCGTTAGATTCATCATCCAACGGCGCAGATGAATTCACATGAATAATAGCACGCACACCAAATCAAAACAGACAGGTTTGCATGTGTTGTTGTTTGTTTGTTTAATGTAAGTGAAAGTGAAAGTCAACGGTTGAGGAAAACATGCGTGGAGTGTCGGACGGAGCGATCTGCGTGAGCAGTGAGTCAGTGTATCGTATAAGGTAATATTATTTGGTACACTCATCTACTCTAGCCCCACACATCGTTTACTTTCTTCACGTGATCTCTACTATCAACGACCACAATATATTTTATTATATTGTTGTATGATTGTTGTTTACAAGATAAGGAACTATCATGTGTTCGATTTTTAAGTCTAATGATTTTCATGTAATAAATCTTATAGTTATTGTTGTTGTATGTAATATGTTTTATGTTATTTGTTATTTAATGATGTCGTGACATTTAGTTTATGAGTTTTTGTTATTGACAAAGCTTGCTTAGAATAAGAAAAGACTTTCATATCGTGACAGGGGCAAAAACGTGGACGGCTTGAGGGTATACTTCAAGACCGCAAAAAAATTTGTCTGTGACAATAGAGCGCTCATGGGAGAAGTGAAGACTTCTGGTCCTTGATATCCATGCTCAGAAAGAACGCTAAGGCTTTGAAGTGCTAGCAAGGATGTCAAGGGCTAATGTTAAGGTTAGTTGTGGAACCAGAAAATTTTTCTGAATAGAATCACTAAAATTCAGTGTGCGGATGTGACATTAGACTATAGAATTTCTTTCCTAGGCGGGACGTCACATGTTATATAAAGATGCTTTTAGTATGTTTGGATGACTTTGAATGTAATTTCACTGTTTATATTAGTGGTAATCTTTAATCATTTATAACTTTAGTTATTTATATCCTTAAATAGTTATTCAAGTTAATCTCCACATGATATAATTCACAAACATTAAAAGTACAAACGAGTTAAAAAATGAATACAATTTACAAAATCTAATTTTGTTCGATTTTAACCCAAAATCACAAATTCACACTATTATCTTTCATTGGTAAAATATTGATTTTGAAATGCAAAAGATATACTAGATAATAATCTAAATCAATAGAGTCGTGTGATGAAAAGTAATTTGAAAAGAGTATAAATGAAAATAGCTAAAGGGTAAAATAAGATCTGAAGAAAAGAATTTGGAGACAAGGAATTAAAAAGACCAGAGGTAAAAAAAAGCAAGGAAAAATAACGAACGGGAAGAGATTCGAACCAGTAAATAGGGAAGTAAGAGAATATTTTTTGATCATTTACCATGAAACCAAATTATACTTTGGAGTTAATTCGTTTGGGTCAAATATATACTATATGGGGATCACTTAGTGTTAGGACTCAAGCGGCGTAACGGTACCAACACACGAAACGACACAAGGATTTAACGTGGTTCGGTCGGTGTGACCTACGTCTACGGGCTGCAACTAGGGTTTTTTTTATCTGCTCAGTACAAAGATTACAAAAGAATATATATAAAGACTAATTAGGATTAACAACTTAATAAACAAGAAAACTAAACATGGGCCCAAGCCTGAAGCCTTCACAAACCCAACAATCTCCTACTTGAAGGCTTTGCGATAAATTCTAGCTCGTCATTCCAGTACAAAGCAACCCAGTCATCCAGTAACTTCAGTAATCTTTAAACAAGTCTTTCAAGCCTCCAGTTCTCAAGGAACAAGCTAAGACCCAATGACATCTCCAAGTTGCAGCGACCCCTCATCATCAAGTACCAGAAGGGCCGGTTGAAGCTCCCCTGAGCTCCAACTCAGTCGTGGCTAGTCCCGTCAACAACTCATCCTCCATCTTAACATGTTTGGACATTCCACCAAATTCAAAGATACACTGAGGATCACTATCATTCTCCAAATTCAGCAAACAATCAACAAGAGAGAATTTTTTTGTCGTAGTCTTTAAAACCCAACGGTTCTTTGTAACTGTACCCGGAACACGGCCCGTGCTCCCACTGTCGCTGAATCCCTTGAATGGTTTAGACTTTCGAACACGTTCATCTAACATCCCTGCTCCAGACTTCACGTTTGCAAAATGAACTCTCTTAGCATCAGATTTAGCAAACCGGATTTTTTCGTGCTTAACTGGGACGGTTATACATCCCTCAGCAGGTACCTCAACCATATACAATGACCCACGCTTTATACCACAAGCAATAACCAGATTACCATTGATCACCCTCCATTTACCACCACCAAACCTCACTTCTAGTCCTTGTTCTTCCAGCTGACCAACTGAAATAAGTTTTTTCTTCAGCCCTGAATCACGCTGACATTCTTTAGGTTCCATGTAGTACACAATGAAGTAACCAGGTCAATATCACCCATGCCCGTTACCTTAAGCATCTCGTCATTGGCTAATCGTACCTTTCCAAAATCCCCATGTTTCAGATTCACCATCATTTCCCCGTTATCCATGGCGTGAAATGAAGCTCTTGAATCCATGACCCAAGAGTCCACACTGTTTTCCACACTGAGTATCAATGCATCATCATCAAAAACATCCCCAGCAGCAGTGTTCAATTCTTTCTTATTCGAACATTGACTCTTAACGTGTCCCACCTCATTGCAGCTCCAACACTTCACATTCTTCCTAGATTTAGATGAACTTCTTCCCTGACTCCCACTGTTCGCGTTATTACCCCGACTTCTGCTAACATTTAGTAGTTCACTATTTTATGGTTCACCCGAGTTCTTTCTTTTGACTTTTTCACCCATAATTAGATCTCAAATACCATTAAGAGTGAAACCCTTAGTACTCACAGAACTTGAAATTGCAGTCACAACTCCAGACTAACTATCAAGCAGAGACGACAACAGCAGTAGAGCATGAACTTCATCATCAAACTTAATTCCAACAGATACAAGTCTTGTTAAGATTGAATTTAGATTGTTCATGTGAGCAATCATTGAGCTTCCTTCTTTCATCCTTGTCACCAGCTCCCAAATCAAAAACACCTTATTCACCACAAACGGTTTCTCATACATATTTGACAAAGCAGCCATCATACCACGGGCTGTGGTTTCCTTAATGACATTAAAAGCAACATTTTTCATTAAAGCCAATGTAATAACCGCACGAGTCTTTTTGTCCTTTGATTCCCAATCAGCTTGCTCTATTTTGGCAGGTTTTTCTTCCAGTACTATATCCAAGTCCTTTTGACATAACAATGCTTCTACTTGCATTTTCCACCAACTAAAATCAGAATCGTAAAATTTCTCGATCTTAACTTTCCCGTCTTTAGCCATCTTAAACAGCAAACAAGAAGCAAATCGAAACAGTAAACAAACACAGCAATGGCACGGACCTAAACTTGATGACTATTCTACTGAACATTGTTAATTGACTGGTTTGCTCCTACAAAAAAAAAATCTTTTTTGTAGACAAATCTAAACCAGGATATACTTTTCTTTCTCAATATACAGTTTCCCAAACAGTTGATAATAACCGTTCAAAACAAATTGAAACTTGAAAACACAAAACCTTAACCTTTACTCGACGAATTCAAGAATTCTTCACCAAACCCTAATAGGAGGCTTCAAAGAGTTTTTACCTGGTACCTAACCTTTTTTTTCACCGATCAAAACCATAAACAAGTCTCAACAAGTCACTGATCCTGACTATCTTCCATTGTCATCGAAAAAAAACAACAAACAAAGTAATAATTGTTTTCTTCTTAATTAATGAAACAATCACCAACGTAGCTTTCTTCTTAGCCACACAACAAAGAAAAGAAAATATAGTTTTCTTTAAGTTGACTTTTTGTGAATACAGATGTCGCAAAGAAAAGAAGAATGGTGGCTAGGTATATTATTTTTGCAATCGGCGATCTTTTTTCTTTATCTCAAACTTTGATCAAGCACCAACCACAAACGAGAATTCAGAAAAAAGGATAAACCAACCTCCTGCAATCGTTTCTTTAGTGCGTTCTGTGTGTAGAATGAGCCAAGGCTTTGATACCACTTGTTAGGACTCAAGCGACACAGCGGAACCAACACACGTAAATACACAAACGATTATCATGCAGAAAATAGAACAATAAATGACACAAGGATTTAACGTGGTTCGGTCGGTGTGACCTACATCCATGGGCTGCAACTACGGTTTTCTTTATTTGTCAGTACAAAGATTACAAATACATGACATGGATATATATATATATATATAGACTAATTAGGGTTAATAACTTAATAAACAAGAAATTAAACATGGGCCCAAGCACAAAACCTTCACAAACCCAACACTTAGACCCCCTTCGTAAATACATGGTTTCGCCCCTAGTTAAGGCGACTAGTTCTAAAAAAGAACACACACCTAAAAGGGAGGCATAAGAAAAGATGCCCATGAGCAAAGATCTGACATGGCAATACAACACAACATGGGACCCCCGGACCTAGAAAGTGTTTTTCAAGTAGGAAATAAAAGGGGGAGAGAGTGGTGATAAATTATTATGGTATTGGTGAATTTGACGCTTGTCGTGGGCGGAAGAGGGGGAACATCTTCCCGCCCATGTTTTGTTATCGGATTCAAAAAGGGCCATCAAGACCATGCTCATTCGTGCGTATAAGTTTATGAACAGTTTAATACTTTTTTTCCTAAAAATATACAATCAATTTAAATACTGTTTTCACACCTTCTTCATCTTATACACTCAATCTACATACTTTCCACGGTTAGTTTACATTTTACTTATTTTTTACCATGGATTCATCATCATCATCGAGCTTTGATGAGTTTTTCAATTGTTCATTTGACGAACGTGACAATATTATTTTTTTCAAATGTGGCTCAAGTTGTGGTTCTCCTATTTGATGATACGAAAACTTTAATCGACGCAAATTCTAGAAGATATATAGGTAAAGATCGTGTGATCGCTCATGATCATCTCGTACATGTTCAATTCTACCAAGATCTTTTATATACTAAAGAAGTATTCCTTGACATTTTCATATGTGAAAGAATTATTTACGCATTCCGTCAATGACATGAATTGAGAATACTCATAGATGGGATAATAGAAGTAACATTCCATTTACGCCATTATTTTTACGAATGATCAAGGTGCTTAACCATTCGCCATAATTCAATGATGTACTTAACAACCAATGTCAATCATCACCAACTACTCCAACAACTACTCCTACAATTCCTCTCAATCACACGTAAATAGAATTGCAATTATAGAAGTTATTATGAAGTCAAATATTTGTTATATCTTTCCTTGTAATTAGCATTGTAATCATCTATATAATAATATCAAAATCTCTCTAATAATCAAGAGAGAATTCCCTGACTTTCATGGTATCAGCCTAATCGATCCTATCATCCCTGATCTTCTTCCTCATTACCCGACCATGTCGACTTCATCTTCCTCCACCACCTCCGCAACCAAACTTCCCATGGCCACCATTCTCCACATGCTTACAATCAAACTCTCCTCTACCAACTATCTCTATTGGCAAAATCAACTCCTTCCTCTTCTTGCTAATCAAGAACTTCTCGGTCATGTCGATGGTTCCATTCCCCCACCTCCGAAAACTATCACCCTTGATTCCAAAGAACAGCCCAACCCTGCTCACTCGGCTTGGTCTGTCTCTGATCAACAAGCTGTTCTCATTCTCAACTCCTCTCTCACTGAAGAGGCTGTTGCTGAGATACTGGGTCTCTCAACCGCTCGCCAGATCTGGACTGCTCTCGAGGCAGCCTACAGCAACACCTCTCTCGAACGGATGCATCTGCTTCGTGACAATCTCCGTCAATTAACCAAAAGCTCATCTACGGTTGCTGAATATGGCCGAAAATTCAAAGCCATATGTGACCAACTATCGGCCATTGGTCACCCTGTGAGTGACACGGACAAAACACACTGGTTCCTATGTGGTCTTGGTCCCACATTTGAAAGTTGGTCCACTGCCATTCGCACCACTCGTGAACCCATCTCTTTTCGTGACTTGCTCACAAAAGCAGAGAGCCAAGAACAATTCCTCATTACCCTTCATCCACCCACCCCTCCTCCTGTGGCTTTTATCGCCCAACAAACCCCTCCTCCACCCTCCGGCTCACCCACCAACCGATCCCACTGGATCCGGCACCTACAACCGCGGCTCGAATCATTCCAAAGGTACTCGTCGGCCACCTCACTGTCAATTGTGTCGTACCAACGGGCACTATGCCAATAAATGCCCCAAACTCTCCTCCTTTGTGGCATCGGCTTCGGACAGCGAAGGCCTTGCTAGAGCTTTTCATGCCCAGTGTCATGTTTCAAACGATGATGAACCCGACTGGATCGCCGACACCGGTGCCGATATTCACATGACTGATAATCCTGGTAATCTTAATTCTTCTTCTCCCTATACAGGATCTACATCAGTCCTCTTTGGTAATGGTCACTCATTACCCATTACTCATAAAGGTAGTGTCTCACTTCAAAAACACGTTCAATTGAATGATGTTTTAGTTGTTCCATCTTTGACCCGAAATCTCCTTTCTATTAGCAAGTTGACAAATGATTATCCTGTTGATGTCTTATTTTCTAATTCATTCTTTATAATCCAGGACCGAAAAACAAGTCAACCTCTCGCTCAAGGTCGGTGTGAAAACGGCCTCTACGTGCTTCGGGACAAGTCTTTTGCTTTTGTTGCTTCCATTTCATCAAATAAAGCCTCCTTTGAATTGTGGCATAATCGTTTGGGTCATGTTGCATTTGATACTATTTCTATTTTAAAAAGACTTGGTTGTTTATCTTTTACATCAATTTTACCGAAGCCTACTTTATGTTCTTCTTGTCAACTTGCTAAAGCTCATAAATTACCGTTTGAAGCAAACGAAAAACGTGCTTCTCATCCCCTAGATCTTGTTCATTGTGATCTATGGGGACCCTCACCAACAACTAGCAAAGATGGTTACAAATATTATGTTGTGTTTGTGGATGATTATTCTAGATTTTCTTGGCTATATCCTCTCAAAACCAAAACCGATTTCTATACGGTTCTTCAAACCTTTCTGCGTTTAGTTCAAACCCAACTCTCACGCAAAGTAAAGGTTTTCCAAAGCGATGGCGGTACGGAATTCACTAATAAAATTGTGCAGAAAATCTTTGATGACAATGGCACCTTTCAACGATTTTCATGCCCATATACCGCACCTCAAAACGGTCGTGCAGAAAGAAAGCACCGTCATATAGTCGAAACCGGTTTAGCCATGCTCTTTCATGCACGTGTCCCCATCACCCATTGGATCGATGCGTTTAGCACCGCTACATACATCATCAATCGCTTGCCCACAAGAGTTTTAAATGCCAAGTCACCCTTCGAACTATTATTTTCCACAACACCCACTTACACCAACTTTCGTGTTTTCGGTTGTTGCGTCTATCCATACCTACGTGATTATGCCCCGCACAAACTTGCCCCCCGAAGCATCCCTTGTATCTTCTTAGGCTATGCCCCTCAATACAAAGGATACAAATGTTTCGACCCCGCATCCTCACGTATGTATGTGACCCGGCATGCTCGCTTTGACGAAACCTTTTTCCCATATGTCGGCAGCTCCTCACCCACCAACTTTGCCAACCTATTCCTCTCAACATTCAATGAATCCACATCCCTTTCCCCACCACCACCCACACCACCCCCACCACCCAACAAAGTAAACCCCACCTCCTTTCAAACGTGTTCCATCTGTGATCATCATCCTCCACACCCAATGCCTTCCCCACCTGCCAACTCCCCACCATCACCCACAGATCCCATCTCCTCAAACTCCTCCAGCTTCACCCACCCCCTCTCCTGCCTCCTCTACCTCACCTTTCTCATCCCATATATCGGATTCGGTCCCGTCACCACCCGCACCATCTCACCCTATGGTTACTCGTTCCAAAGTTGGCACCTTCAAACCTAACCCCAAACACACCTCTTACCTCGCTACTGTCATGCACTCCAACCTTCATGTTGCCCTCCTCTCCACCACAATTCCAAAAGGTTATAAAAGTGCTTCAAAAAATCCTCAATGGATCCATGCCATGCAAACCGAATATGATGCCCTTCACAAAAATCGCACGTGGACTCTTGTGCCCAGATCTTCAACTACCAATGTCGTTGGTTCCAAATGGGTATTTCGCATTAAATACCGTCCGGATGGATCTATTGGTCGTCACAAAGCACGACTTGTCGCTCAAGGTTTCACCCAAATACCGGGACTTGATTTCACTCATACCTTTAGTCCGGTAGTGAAAGCGTCTACTATTCGTATTGTTCTCTCGCTAGCCGTCATCAACGGTTGGTCTCTCAAGCAACTCGATGTAGACAATGCTTTTCTAAATGGGAACATCTCTGAAACCATTTATATGGAGCAACCTCCCGGGTTTGTGGACCCCAAACTTCCCAACCACGTATGCAAGCTTAACAAGGCCCTCTACGGCCTTAAACAAGCTCCTCGAGCCTGGTTTCACAGGCTTAGCACCTTCCTTTAGTCATACGGTTTCAAATGTAGTAGAGCCGACCCTTCCCTCTTTGTCTTTCTTCATGGCGACTCCATAATGTACTTACTTGTTTACGTGGACGATCTCATCCTTCCAGAAAATAAATCCACGTTACTCAGCCACTTCACCACTCGTCTCCATCGGGAATTCGCCATCAAAGATCTCGGCTCCTTAAACTACTTCCTCGGTCTCGAGGTCATGCATACTACCAAAGGCCTTTCCCTTACTCAAACCAAATATGCCAATGACATTCTCACTCGAGCCGGGTTAACCGACACCAAACCTGTTCCTACCCCTCTCTCCACATCTGATACATTTACCAAAGACGGCACCCCGTATTCCGACCCCACCCTTTATCGCTCCCTTGTTGGAGCACTTCAATACCTAACCATCACTCGACCCGACTTGTCATACGCAGTCAATCAAGCCTGTCAACACCTTAATTCACCCACTGACAAACACTTCCAATTGGTTAAGCGGATACTTCGTTATGTCAAGGGAACTATCTCTCATGGGTTAGTATTCACACGTTCTACAACTCCTTCCATCTTAGGTTATTCGGATGCGGATTGGGCACGATGCATTGAGACACGAAGATCAACTTACGGCTACTCGATTTTCTTGGGTGGCAACTTAGTCTCATGGAGTGCAAAGAAACAACCAACGGTGTCACGATCAAGCTGTGAATCTGAATATCGCGCGATGGCGCATGCCGCCGCTGAAATTGTTTGGATCACTCACTTGTTGCAGGAACTTCATGCTCTTCCACCCAGCCGGCCAACTCTTCTATGTGACAACAAGAGTGCATTATTCATGAGTCAAAATCTGGTTTCTCATAAACGAGCCAAACACATCGACTTGGATTATCACTTTGTTCGGGAGCTAGTCATGTCAGGAAAATTACACACTAAGTTCGTTCCTACCAAGCTTCAACTTGCGGATATTTTCACCAAAAGCTTACCACGGCCACTCTTTGAACAATTTCGAGACCTCTTACGAGTTCAACCACCGCCGTCTCGCTTGCAGGGGGATAACAACCAATGTCAATCATCACCAACTATTCCAACAACTACTCCTACAATTCCTCTCAATCACACGTAAATAGAATTGCAATTATAGTAGTTATTATAAGTTAAATATTTGTTATATCTTTCCTTGTATTTCTCCTTGTAATTAGCATTGTAATCATCTATATAATAATATCAAAATCTCTCTAATAATCAAGAGAGAATTCCCTGACTTTCAGTACTAAATGGAACTGCATAGAATTCTTCAATTCAAGTCGATAATAGACCATACAAGCATGGGTATTATCTTGTTGATGAGATATATCCATATACTTTAACTATTGTCAAGGCGTTTGCCTTTTTTGATTCAATGATAGGCAAAGGTCCAAGAAGTAAATAGGAACGTTTGGAACAAGGTTCTATATGCTCAAAGGTAAATGAGCTATAATTCAAAATATGGCTCTACTAATGCACTTCAAAAGGGATTAAGAAAATATTGTACGCTTATGTTATATTGTACAACATGATTCTAGCAAACGAGTTTGAGCATTATATCCTTTTGTGAAAAACGAGCTTCCAAGCTAAGATGAAAATTTTAAAGTTTTTATTTATTTCAATCAAATTATAATATGTCTATTATTAATTTTAAAGTTATTTTAAATATTGGATATCGATGAGTGAAGCCGCTCAAATGAGAGTCATACACCTTTAAATGAGAGTTTAGTGAGAGTATAATTATTGTGACGCATATGTGAATGAAAGAGATTATGAATAAGTGTGATCACTCAATGATCACTTCCTCTCCATAAAGGCGGCATGCTTAGTATGAGACAATTCCTCTTACAACGAGAAACGTGACAAGAACCCGACATCAAAACAACTAGTTTCTTGGTCGTCATGTAACTTGATCATTTAATAAAACGAGACATTTTCATAATAACTTGTTATAGATCCTTTTAACCCATTTTTTCTAATTAATTTTTAACGTCTCACCCCATTTATGACATGTTGCAACTCGATTATTACTCGTTTACATCCTGACAATTCATGTTGAGTTTTAACATATGTTCATGTGCGTTTTAACAAGCCATTTAAATGCCTAAGCTGATAAATCATGTTGAGTTTTAGCTACATTGTGTTTCAACTAAGAGTATATCTAACTAACATATGTCTTAAAAGGATTGAATTGAAATAGTTATTTTCTTTTTAGGTTAGAAATCAATGATTCAAAACTTGCAGGTGACCTGCGGTGAAATAAATTAAAAGTCGTTTAAAAAAATCTAATTAACATATACTTGTCATAATTAAGTATTGAGTAAATTTTGGTTTTGATCCCTGTCGTTTAATCATTTTAATTATTTCAGTCCAAAAATAATATTTGATCATATCATGTCTTGTGGTTTCATTTTTGTAATGTTTTAATCCCTGATACTAACTCTGTTAGTTTTTACAATTAATTGTAAGGGTTGTAAGGGTATTTTGGTCATTTTATATTTGGAGGACCAATTATGTTAATTACATTGGTCATTTAACTTGAACAATTACCCTAATCTAATATAATTTATATAACTAGTCCTTGAAATGTTGACCAAAGTACTCTTATATTTACTATAAAAACTAACAAAGTT
Source organism: Flaveria ramosissima (assembly GCA_025215565.1). NCBI lineage: Eukaryota > Viridiplantae > Streptophyta > Magnoliopsida > Asterales > Asteraceae > Flaveria > Flaveria ramosissima. Next base: position 50,294,479 of record CM046031.1, on the reverse strand, counting down.
AGTTCAGAGACCAAAACTATTACAAAAATATAATCACAGGACATACTATGATCAAAATTTCTTTTTAGACTGAAATAGTTAATATTATTAAACTACAAGTATCAAAACCACAATTTACTTTAAAACAAAAAGTGTAGAGACTATCATTAAATCGTTATACAACATAAATAGCCCTAGCGACCCTTATTCACGCATCTTATATCTAGTAGACATAATTATTTGATTAACGTAACTAAAAAAACATAACACATCCTATAAAATCAATTATTTTTTTAGTTTTCTGTCATAATAAAGAAACAAACAAAATAATTTTCCTTTTTCTTCAACCAAACCAAATATAGACCTTTTTGGAAAATAGAAAACGACCAAACAGTTACCAATACCTTTACAAATGTATGACCTGTCATCCACGTGTCAAATAATAACCACTCAAGTAAGCCCTAATGGCCCACAATCAGATTTTGTGGCGGGAAGATCTATTGTGTCCCCCACCATGTTCCCGCCATATCGTTTAAAATTGCTAGAAGTTCATTATTTCCTTTGTTTTCTATCAATATTTTAATTTTATTAAAATTAGTGTTTTGGAAAATTCTACGTTTATAAATTGTTTATTATCTTGGACCTTCAAACTAACATGATATGCTATAAATAGTTAAATTAAAACTCCTTTTAGATTAATGATATCATGCTGTTAGTTTACCTTGTTTCTCGTAGGCCGCGTAAGCTTAAAGGTTTCTTAAGGCAAATTTCTTTTTTATGTTTCAAAAACAAAGCCAATGGCTTTAGTAAATGGGGAGCAGTTACTATACAAACTAAAAGTTACGTTAAAGTATACGAATGATGTGTTCCTTTGGTCATTCCAACGTACAACTCAGGTCATTTGCGTAATTATTACGCCTTTCTTATGTGATGATAGTTATCACATAAATGTAAACAAAATTTGCGTGATAATTTCACTATTACTTAATATGAAAACACTTTGTATCTAAACTTTATTTCTGTAAGTGTTAGAACATTCACATCCCGTTTATTATTTTTATATGAGTGGGTGTCCTAATATTGTAGGGGATGGTTGTAAGTGATTGTGAGCAGCGTTGCAAAAATCGGCGATTAGTCGCTAATCGGCCGACCACCTAAGAGATTTTACCTAATCGGCCAATTAATCGTTAGGCGGTAAAAGGTGGTCAAATTCGACCCCAGGCGGCCTTAGGCGGACCTAGGAAGTCCAAATCGGCCGAAATCGGAAATTTCGGCGACTTTTCCGGCGAGATTCCAGCGACTTCCCGGACAGATTCCGGCGACTCTTGAAATTCCGGTGAAAATTTGTAAATTACTGCCAGATTTGTTTATATGTATATAAAACTAAACATGTTTATAAAAATTACATATAAAAATGTGTGTATATATATATGTAAAATTGAAAATTATATATAAAATTTCCAAACCGATTAATCCCTAGTCCTTACCCCACCGCCCGACTAGCGTCTAGCGATTTTTACAACATTAATTGTGAGTGAAAGAGAAAGAAAATTTATGGGGGTTGTACCGTGATTCCCCATATTTGAGAAACCACGGTACTACCCTTATAAATTTTTTAATATTTTCAAAAGTGGTTGTGAGTGAATGAAAGAGAAAAAGAATGATAAAAATATGAAAAATATTATTTAATTAGAAAAAGAAAAATAGAGGTTTTTATTGTAATTATAAAGATAAGTATGTGGGATGGATTGTGAATGCTCTTAGTCCTCCCCCAAACAACAATGTGTACGTTTTCCACTTAGATAATTTGTCATGACATATATCTTTCACCGGGTCAATTTTTTCTAATTTTCATGTTTGCTCCCTGGGTAACACCAAATATGCAAAATGAAATCTATAGCTTGACAATTAAAAAAATTTATGCTCGTCATGTTATCACTTCATTTGACTCACATCACTTCAGAATAATGTTTTCAAAATCGGATCAGACGTTGAACCGGACGCCTTACTGGTTTGGTGGTCGGATCGTTCGGACCGGATTTAAGAACCGGATGACGTCATAATTATATATATATATATATATATATATATATATATATATTATATATATATATATATATATATATATATATATATATATATATATAATTAAATATAAGTAACTTATATATGTTTTATATATGTATTTTATAGTTATATATAAAATTTAACTATATTTGTATATTCAACACACTAATTTATAGCTCAACACCACGTTTTTATCCATTAAAAACAAAAAAAAAAAAGAAAAAATCAAAACCTTGTTCGAACCGGTTCGGTTTCCTGGTCCGTCCACCAGTTCAGGACGAACCGGCCGGTTCAACCAGCCCAAAACGATTCATAGCGAATCGGACCGGCCACCTAGCTGATCCCCGATTGGACCGGCCGGTCCGATCCAGTCCCAACAACATTGGACGTCTTACTTTAATGAAGTTTACCTTTAAACTGGATGTTAAGTGACAATGACAAGCAAATGTTCAAGATTTCAGAAATTGGAATTCAGAGAATACTCCCAATCATATTGCATACAACTATATATAACCAATGGTTGTTCATAAAACTATATACAACTATAAAAAGAAAAGTGTGTACTTGTTCATATAATCAATGGGTGTATTAATAACATACCCGATTTAAACATTTTAAAAATGGATGTATCAATAACATACTTTTTTTTTAAATAACATACCCCTTTTTAAAATGTAAGGGTGTATCAACCATTGGGTGTATCAATAACCAATGGGTTCTTGAATTGTCACTTTTAACCTCTTAAGTTTTTCATAAAACTTTGAGAAAAGTCGCTTTGACCCCCACGAGTTTCTAAATCTTCGGATTTACCGTGTTGTATATTTTTACTTAAAAAATCTAATTTATTACGTTTTTATTTTAATGTACGTGTCGGTGTATATTCGAATACATCTACGTTATGATGTAAATTTTGTTAGAAACACGCTGGTCAAATATAAAACGTTGCGTGCTAATTGAATGTACACTTTAAATTGGTATACGTTTCAAGGTAGAATTTGTTTAAAAACGAACGAGACCAAATATAATATTTTTCTTTCACCGACATATATTCAAGTAACTCTACTTTTCGACCTAAATTAGGTTTGAAAACAAGTTAAGACAATTGTAATTTATACATACATTATTACGTCACGTACGCAACCGCTTTACATAATTACTGGTTTAATTATAAAGATCCTTAGTCAAAACGAATGGCGTGTGCATGTCGTAGGAGTGTAGGACCGACATCACAGATATTTAGGTAGAAAAAGGTAGGGTGTGGGTGACATCTGGCCATTTTGCCGCTCACGTGACCACTCTTTTAGTATTATGATATGGTGGCAGCCTTATTCGCATCACAACACTTGTACCTTATGGATCAACACTTGTTCTATCCAACAACATTATTTGCCATAAAAATACAAATATACATAAACAAAGTTTCACCGATAAAGTAATTTATCCATAACATATAAATATTAGTGTTGTCAAATCGTATTTTATCATGTTTAACAGGTTACAGATGACGCGATTAGTACAAGTATTAAACATGAAAACAACACATTTAACACTTAGATTTGGTGGTTTGAATGTGACAGTTATATGTTTTAGGTATCAAGAAGAACAAAGTGATAAATTCAAGACTTTTAATTTTAATTATTTTAAAAAAGTAAAAAAATGCATAGTGCTTTTTTTTTTTTTGCAAAACAGGTCTTATCGTGTCTAAACATGTACCCATTTTGTTAGCCCTAATAATATAGGGTGTCATGGGTTCAAGTCTCACTATAAGCAATATGCTCAGAGTTGAACCAGATGGTTTTCTTAGTAATGAATTTCCTACTGAGGGGGTTGGATGTGCGATTGCAGCTAGGACACGGATAGGTGTGACCGATTAAAATAACACATATATTTCGAAGCAGGGTCGCGCGTTTGCCGTTAAATAAAAAACATTAACAAAGTTTCTTAAGAAACTTAAAAGTAAAATAAAAATAAATTCGGTGTACACTACGTTACATGTGTGCTGATTGGTATATTCCGAATTAAATTAATTAAACAAAAAAATAGTATAAAATGCATATTAAAAGTTTTTAAGATAATTAAACAAAAAAATAGTATATTCCGAATTAAGTACTAGTGTTTGTGTTGTTCATTAAAGTTCTTTACTTATATAAAAATTAAATATTAAAAAACCGGCTTTATTTTTAGACAACGGAAAAGCCAATTAAAGGGCGGTGGTTTGTGAGCCCCAACATCTAAGCGTGTTCTTTTGATCTATTTAAAATGCAAATTATAAATATGAATTACAAATTGATTTTAGTGATTGTATAATATGTCCACTAGAGAGTTCTTGTATTAGCTGAACTTTTATCAAATCAGTAAATTTATTGTTAGAAATTTGTAGTTTAGTAAAATTGAAGTCCTTTAAATTTGAGGTTGTTATGGATCAAACAAAAGAATGTCAACCTAAAGACGAGTTTGGTGAGTGAAGTAGTCCATTTGACCTATAAACTCACATTTGTTATCATACAACCAATACGAGATAAACCTCATGTCTTACAACAGTTTCAGTGCGTAACATTTGACTCTTCTTAATGGTCAATGTCATCGTTGGTCATAGCATGGTTCCCTCCAAGCCTTTACTTTGTTGCTCATCACTATTAAGTTTAGCTTTGATACCACTAATAGAGTCCAAACAAAAAAACTCAACCTAAAAGAACAGTCTGATAGTTACAAAATACCACTATTGGCCTAAAACAAAAGTTAATCTTCAGAGACGTTGTATATAAAAGTAGACTAATATAAACAAACACTACTAATATCATTACATCTTTTTTATCAATGTAATTAATTATGATCATAACAATTTCTAAGGTGGTCACCACCTGCCGTTGCTTCTTTTGTAATGGTCCTATGGTTTGAAGTTGAAGGCAAGCAAAGGGTAGTAGACGACCCAAACTCGGTCCTACGTGTAATTCATTTATTTGACACGTGGCAGGTTGACTTATTTAGAAAGATTTTGAAATCGTTGCTAATTACGGCCACTACCTCATGATCCAAATAAAGCACATTTTCAAATTGAATGATCTTTTATTAGGTAACAAAATATTCTTACATTGAAATTAGAAAAAAAAATATTCATAAGAATAACCTGGATTTAAAATTAAACTTATAGTATATAAATTAAGGGGGGAATTTGGGAGTAAATATAACAAAAGAAGCGAAAAACACCCTTGGTGAAAAACTAATTTTCACTTGAAAATTTATTTAAGTTAAAATTTTACTCTGAAATTAGTTAAGTATTAAAGTTCTTCATCTTTTTTAAGGGGTGATCAAATTTATTCTTATTAACATTATCAAAATTGTTATCTTTAGATTTTTTCATTAAACGTATATACTTAGTAGAATATTTATAATATAAAAATATGAAAATATTATGCTTCTTATATGTAATAAATACGGAATAACCTTTTAATATAACAATATTGTGTGTGTGCATATATTATTTTTGATGTTATTATTTCTCTAAGTTCATATATTTATTAAAAATATATTAGCCGGTTTTGAATTTTTTTAACTAGGAGATGATAGTCATATCCAATGGTGGATAGCTACTTTTCTACAACTAACTAAACATAGCCGGCGATTTGTGATTGCAAACCTAATGTTTTTCTAATTATTAGCTAATCCGAGCATCATATTCAAAGTAATATTTACGTATTTATATATACTTAACCTTATAAAAATATTACGTTTTTTACAGGGAGAAGCCTATTTTTATATCGTGTAAGATTTTTACTTGCAAACATAACTTTAGTTTCATTAATATTAACTTAAATGTATGTGACACGTGACCAACATGTGTGTATTTACTTTTTACATGCGTATAATTGGTAACCACCATTTCATGGTAGTTAATTAAAAAAATTTACATGTAGTTAACTCACTAAAATATATGTAAGCATATTGACTTGAGCGTCATCTATGTTTTCTGGCATTTCAGTGTTGGAACTAACGACAAAACACTCAAGGTGGATCAAACATTTTTACGTGATTCTTAAATATTATTTTGGTATCATAAAAATTTTCATTCGCTATATAAGTGGCACACATCAATATTAGATATAAAAATCATTAAACACATATAAAGAACACTTAATGTTTATATATACACACATCATGATGCATGAGAGATTCGATATGGGAGAATGGTGATCCGAATACGAAAGCTATTGAATCAACATGGGACATGAAATCACTAAAGTAGTAATAAAGGTCATTCAAATCACAAGAACCATTATTTGTTCGTGCTCATTTTAGTGGTGATAGCTCTAAGTCTATAAAGCATTACATTTCTGAGAGACGACTTACACTAACAAGTGATCAGCTACAACAATTACTGATGATTAATGCAATTACATATGAAAAATTTAAAAATATGACTTTTCTTGTAATTTTGTCTTGTTAATAAGTTAAGTATCAAGTCCATAACCGTTTAATTTTCTTTTGTTAATATTTTAAGCATCAAATTTATAACGACCAAGACACTCACTGGTCACCGCATCCCTTTACAACAACTCTTAAATGATTAGTGATTAAGGAAATAAAATCTCTATCATTTAATTCTTTAACTTTTATAAATGTTGGTAGTACTAATCAAATCCTTAAATGTTATAATAAAAAAACTTATCACAAAATTAAAACCAAAATAAAAAATTATATAAAATTCAATATACGAATATTATTATCTTTCCTATTCAAATTATTTCCTACCATTATTCAAAAACCAATTGCTTCTATATAAACAAGTCATTCCCACTGGGGGACAATTAACCGAAAAGCCTGCATCACTTCATCTTCTCCAAAGACAGCTTTCATGGCGGTTTAGTCGATAAAGCGATCAATTTCTTCAAATTTGGGCTCTCTGTTATCTGTACACTTTCGCTTTGTTTTCTTCTTCAACCCCCATATCAATTCCTCCATAAAAACCACTTCAAATCCCAACCTTTTTCACAGGTTTTGACCCATAACTTTCCGTCGATCACTTCGCCGGAAAACTGATACAATATGATGCAGATGGATCGAAAACCGGTGCTCGAAGAGTATGAGAAGTTAATTGTTCGTATGAACACCCCTAGGTGAGTCAATTTTGTTGATGTTAATACTTAATAGACTCTTAGTTAATAGACAATTTTGATTGTGAGTTGTTGTTGTTCCGATCGATGTAAGTTTTTAGCTCAAGATTTTTGAGGGTTTTGAAGTTTTTAGTACCAATTGTATAGATCAATCTTGGGTTAGATTAATATTATAATATACGATTTTAGAAGATTTTCACGATTCTGTTTTGACTTTTCGATTGACTTTTTTCTTGTTTGCCCTAATTTTCAATTTCAAATTGTGCTTTATCTGACTTGTTTGATTTGATGTTTGTTTCACAGAGTCATGATTGACAATGCTGGTTGTGTAGATGCTACTCGCATCATGGTAAGTTTCATATGTTCTTGATCAATAATTCAATTTACAGTTAAATTTCTAAACTTTTTAGATGTTTTATGCTTGATTAGTTGATTTATATGTGTAATTTGAAATGATTTCAGATTGATAGTGCTCGAAACGATGGGATTCTTCTTGAGGCGGTTCAAGTGCTCACAGATCTGAACCTTTCGATCAAAAAGGGCTATGTTTCTTCAGATGGAAGATGGAACATGGATGGTAAGCTTACTTTAATCTTGGGTTAACATGATTAATCACTTTTTAAACTTTAAAGAAACACTTAATCATGCTGTTAGATTTACCTGTTTGCTACTTTTGTTTACTCATTTTGGTTAATCTCATCATCTACAGTCTTCCATGTCACCAATTTGGATGGCAACAAATTAACAGATGATAGCATCATCAATTGCATTGAACAGGTGAGTGATTGATTGATTGATTAAATCCCTTTTGATTAACATTTAATATGATTTGGTTGATGAATTTCGACTGAGAGATGATAATATTCTGTGTTATTGTTGTAATACAGTCACTTGGAGCCATTCATAGTACAAGATCAAAGTCCATTGATGGAATGACAACACTAGAACTAACTGGTACAGATAGAGTTGGACTTTTATCTGAAATTTTCGCGGTTTTATCAGAACTCAATTGTGATGTGGTTGAGTCGAAAGTATGGACACACAACGGTCGAATTGCAGCTATAATTCATTTAAAAGATTGTGATTCGGGGTCTCCGATTGAAGACTCTAAAAAGATTGACAGAATAGAAGCGCGGTTAAGAAATGTCTTGAAAGGGGATAATGATATAAGAAGTGCCAAAACTTCAGTTTCTTTAGCTGTCACTCACACTGAAAGAAGACTGCATCAGATGATGTTTGCAGATCGCGATTACGATAGAACTCCAATTATAAAGACTCATGGTGGATATTCGCCGTTGGTATCCGTTCAAAATTATTCAGATATCGAGTACTCTGTAGTGAACATTCAGTGCAAAGATCGACCCAAGCTTTTATTTGACGTCGTTTGCACCTTAACCGATATGCAATATGTCGTTTTCCACGCAACTATCAATACCAGACAAGATGTAGCATATCTGGTACTTAATTCTACCATTTTATGATAATTTCAAAATGGGTGTTTGTTCATTTGCTGAAGTTTCAATCTTTATCATGGTTTTTGCAGGAATTCTTTATCAGACATACAGATGGAAGCCCAATTAGTTCAGAAGCCGAAAAGCAACGGGTGATCATGTGTTTAAAAGCTGCTATCGAAAGAAGGGCGCCTGAGGGCGTGAGGCTTGAACTATACAAACCGGACAAGCCCGGGCTCTTGGCACAAGTGACACGAACGTTTAGAGAAAATGCAATGAATGTTACACAGGCTGAGATATCCACAACAGTGGGCATGGCTCTAAACATTTTCTACATAACCGACGCGATTGGAAACCCTGTGGATTCAAAACTCATAGATTCGGTTATGCAAGGAATCGGGTCGGGTTATTTAAGAGTAAAGGAGCTACCTTTGATGTATCATCAGAAGACTGATAGTGATGATCAGAACACAGGTAGTCTTGGTGGTGCAGTTTTGTTTTCACTTGGTAGCTTACTCAAGAGGAATCTATCCAATTTGGGGTTGTTGAAATCATATTCTTGAGTGGACATTGGACAGTAGCGTGCATTAGAGGGTTGTACATCATGGAGTGATGATTTTATTGTTGATGAAAAGAGTGGGGCATGATTGGTTTGGTTTAAGGGTGTTATTGTTTTGTATATAACATATAGAAGAAAAGTGATTGATATTGATGGTTTGGTGGATACACATTAGGGTTTTGAAGGTAAATAGGGGCTGTTTCTTATTTATTTGGATGAATTCATTATAAATATATTGGTTCATGATTTATTTCTTGTTGTGTTTCCTATATTGTTTTATGATCTTTGATATGGTTTAGAACAAATAAAATGAGTTGGTTATAAGAATGTAGCAAACACAGAAGAATACATACCTTCTATCTTTACCTTCTAAAATTTTTAAATAAACCAAAATTATCTTCCATACCCTTTATTTGTTAAATCAATATAAATAACTGACAAAGATAATTGTTATATTGCTGAGAGTTACATTAGTCGTTAATATTTAATTATATGAATGGTTCAAATGATTATATTACAGTGTCGGTCTAAACTTTTTGCAAGTTGCATCGATAGTCTTGCATTTTCACTCATGAGTAAAGTGTTTGGTTGTTGGAGTGGATGGTTGTTAATTTTATAATCATCCTGTGCATTTGAAAAAATATAAATTACTCAAACCTCCATTACGCATCTTCTTCGTGCCCTTGAATATAAAATTAATGTCACATATTGTTTTCTCATCTCTGATCAAACTCCCCTCTCGCCACCCTCCCTCTCTCCACTAACCATATCTAGCTTCTCGACTAGTGAATTAAATATGCTTTTGTGAACACACCATCACCACTCCCCTTTTTAGATTCTCTTCGACAAACTATCCTAGCTAATTCCGGTGCACAGGGCTATATAAGATGAAGTATGTGATTTCTAAAAGGAAGAAAGGTGAGGTGAGAGGTGGGAGGAAATACAATTGTTTTTTATGATTTTATTTTAATATGTTTTATAATAATAAGGTGAAATGTTATTTGGATTTAAGACCCACTTTTTAAATCAGTTAAGAATTAAAAACGTAAATGAAATTAACAATTTAAAACCACCACCCCACAATACGACGTTACCTTAAAAGAAACAAAGTTATTCCTTCACATTATGACTTTGAAGGAGGGTGTTTAGATCTAATGTTAAACTTTATGATGCACATAGCGCTCACCACTACAAGGATGATGACATAGGTTGTCACAAGGGCAATTGATCTATAGGAAGACGTGGACAAGTAGTGACCCACCCTTCCATGCTAAGTGATGAAGACAAAGAAGCGGTGAAGGCTGTAGGGGAAGCCTCAACGCACACTGATGTGGAGGTGGTGAGGCATAATAACTTTCACGCTGATACATCGATGATGGAGTGGCACTGGTGATGAAGAGTGGTAAGCATTGTATATACCTCAAAGTCTAATATGAAGAGCTAAAGTAAATTGTGAAAACATAAAAACTTTACAAAGTTAGACAACTAATTTACAATTTTTAGGAGTATAACTAGGATAGATTTATGGTTCAAGAAAAAAGTAATTCAAAATTTTTAGTGTATGGGTTGATTTACGAGTTTAAGTTAAACTCGGTTTTCGTCCCTGAGTTTTGCAAATTGTCTACACTTGAGTACCACCGTTATTTTGTCTCCATTATTGGCCTGAGTTTTGCAAATCGTGTCTATTTTCGTCCTTTTGACTAACGGTGTTAACATTTTATGTTAGATATACTAAAAAAGACCAAAATGCCCCTAAGAGATATAAATAATATCACCATCTCATTATCCCTCTTTCTTCCTTCTCCACAACACCACACACAATCGCTACCACACCACCACATACCACCGCCACCACACACCACCACCACCACACACCCCTGCACCTCGCACCACCGCACCACACACAGTCGCCACCACACACCACCGCTAGCACGCACCACCACACCTCACACCACCATACCATACACCACCACCACTATATACCATCGCACCACACAACACTACCATCACATACCACCACCCCTACCCTTTGGCAACGACTTCCACTGCCACCGTCCCACCCCATACCATTCCCTCCCCCATCCCTTCGTATTCAACTTTGCTCCCCCATCACCACTAGCATACCTTTAACTCTCCTCCCCTACCACTACTGCCACACCAATTCCATCATAATACCAACAACCAGAACCACTACCGAAAACCTAATCCACAATCACCATTGGAAACCTAATCGGTTGCCCCTACCCTCCTACAACCACATCCACCGCCACTTTGAAGAAAAACACCATGAAGACCACCACCAATACATCGAACCATAGTCGCATCTGCACAATAGTATCACCATTATCATCATCATAGGGCTTCACAGAATGTAGAGAAATGTTGGAATGGTTGTGTTGTGGGGTGGGTGAATGGTGTATAAATTAGGGTAGAGGTGTACATGTATGATTAGGGCTTTGCGTTTTGGTCAGTTTCCGGTGTTAATATGGTGATGGTGTGCAATGCTGGTGGACAGATTAAGGTGGAAGTATGCGTGGAGGGCTAGAGAGCTTCTATTTTTGTGGTGGCTATTGTTGTGGTGATCTATGTTGGTGTTGCGATTATTGATGGTCGATGCTGCAGTGGTCGATGGCCAGTGCTGTGGTGGTGATAATGTGGCAGTGGTGGTGGAGAAGGTGACAGTGGTGTTGTTTATGGTCAGTGTTGCAGGGGAGTAGAACTAAAGAAGAATATGAAGAAGAGGAATGGGTGTTGGGGATATCTAATATTTTTAAATTAATATTTAGTTTTTAACATTGAATGAGAGGTATTTAGTCATTTGACAATCACTTAACTGAACAATGTTAACACCGTTACTCAAAAGAACTAAAATAGAAACAATTTTTAAAATTGAGGCCACTAATGGAGACAAAATAAACGTTGATACTCAAGTGTAGACCATTTGCAAAACTCAAGGACGAAAACCGAGATTAACTCTAACTCGTAAATCAACCCATACACTAAAAATTTTGAATTACTTTTTTCTTGAACGACAAATCTATCCTAGTTATACTCCTAAAAATTGTAAATTAGTTGTCTAACTTGTAAAGTTTTATGTAACCAATAACTAATAACTATCGTAAAAAGTTTTTAAGTTAGAAAGTAAACTATCGAATCATTCTACAACTTCAGTCGTATATTCTGATATAAACTAAAGTAGAATAAATTTAAAAGATAATAATTAACTAGCAAATTAAACTTCTTTAAAATGGAAAAGGATAGCACACCGCATTACCAAAAGATAAAACAAACTAAAAGTGCTAGTTTGGCTTCTTACGCCCATTAATTAAGTTATTGTAGGTTAACACTACACTGGCCTGCATGTTGAAAAAAACAAAATATAAGCATTAATATTTAAGGCTTTATATTACATATGATAGGATTATGCTAATTGTTCATCTATAAATGCATTATATTCTATTAATTAATAACTGATAGCACCAACTTCCTTTGGAATGTAGTCATGTACTCCACAAAAAGGCCTGTTTTAACCTTTAAAGTTCAAACTCAATTAATGCATAATGAATGTTTGTTCCAACAATATTTTGTCTTATTAACTTCTACTTGCATTGCTTAAAGATTCTTTATTATAAATTTTTTCTAACATCTATACATTGTTTTAAATGTTATTACATTTTTCTTCGGTTACTGTATAATTTCAAAACTTCTTCTAACAAATGATGAACATTGCGTGACAAGGGTGGTGGATGGTAAGTTTTTGACATGCAACTCGCCTTACAACCATGATTTTTGAAAACTTTGAGCCACAGAAAGCTTGATTCCTCTTGGGTGCGGGTTTTTCTTTCATTTCGCTGTTACTTTTTAAGGTGGTTTCATGCATCCCAATATACGGGCTATGATGATAAAATCTGAACAAGCTTACGCTTTGGATTTTGGTGGCTATGATGATGAAAACGGATGCATTTGACCCACTTTGATTTACCTAACTATTAAGTCAGTTTGCCTCACCACGAAGCACAAGTGAAAAAACCACTAGTTATCATGATATATTAAAGTGGGTTTTGAAGTTGTTAACTTTAAGCTTAGATTGTTATAACTAAAGTACAAAATTTCAAAAATAATAACGAACTAGCAAATGTCTTTTTTTGTTGACCAATTTCTTGGAAACGGAAAATGAAAGCACACCATATTATCAAACAATAAAACAAACTAAAAGAGCTAGTTTGGCTTCTTATGCCCATTAATTTTGTTATTGTAGGTCGAATATTACAATGGCCTGCTTTGCTTTAAGAGAAAAAACAATGAATATGCGTTAAAATGTATTGCTGATTGCTGAATAATATATTATAGGACTAAATGAAATTGCATTATTATATTCTATCCGTCGATAACTAAATGACACCGAAAAAAACAATGACACCCAAGCCTTCAAAACAAAAATGCTGGTCAATTTCTTAAGTAAACTAATAGTTAATTGGTTTTATAAAAAAAAGACAACATTTTTATGAATGCTTGTTCCAACAATATCTCATCTTACTAAAATTAATGATCGCTAGTAGTTTCTTAAAATATGTATAGGCGTTTTGGTTAATCTCGTACTTAAAGTGATATGTAGGCGTCACATAACAGAAAAATTTAAATAAAGCCTCGTTTAATTTAAGTGTAGTGGTTTTGGCTATGTCCAATCATAAACTAAACCCCCTATCAGTCAAGGGCGGCTTATCTTTCACGCTGATTAAAGGCTTGGTGATGGTCCTTTTTGGCGCCACTATCAGCACCGAGTAGTGGCTTTGGCACCACAATTTTTCCCAACTCATCAAATATGATGCCACAATTTCAATCCACTTCGGCAAGTCTTAGGGAGACATGTATTGACAATATTGTAAGACATTTTTTTTGTTTATTGTCCATTACTTCATATAGTTTTACACTTTTTTTTCATTACTAAATACTATAAAGTTCCGGTATGAATCCTAATAAAATCAGCATGTCACATACGAATAGCAACAAGAACACAGAAACACCATCATCAAATTTTAGTCGAAAACATGTTGGGGAATTCTCAAAAATTACTGGATAAATCTGAAGTCGTGTGATCACTTTCAGATCAAACAATTGGACTGTCTACCAACGTTTGATTGGATAAAATCAGATTGATTCTAGATTTTCGTATGGATTTTTGATTGAGCAATTTTGAGAAGATAAAGAAATCGAATTTCTTTCAGGGGATGAAAAACCGAATACGCAGGAGCGTATTTTTAGTTTTCTAGAAAACTGCTTCTTGGGGTAAATTACACCTTTAGTCCCTCAAGTTCCACGAATGCATATTTGGCCCGAAATTAAATTTTGATGCAGCTCGACCCCAACCAGGGGCTCTGCCCCTTGGACCCGCCAGGGGCTGCCGCCCCTTGGACCCCGCTTCTCTCGGGGGCGCTGCCCCCGAACCCTCGCCAAGGGGGCGCTGCCCCCTTGGATCCCCCGTTAGGCCCGATGACATTCAAATAAGCGTGCACTCTTATTTGAATGTCATACGCAATCTCAAATTACACTAAAATATCCAACAAACCTCCCCCATTTTAGTGTAATCGTAGATTAACTAACTTATTCACAACAATCAAACAAACTAATGCATAAATGAAATATCGTGACGATTGAATTTCACATTAGTATATTACACATTCCAAATATTCGAATTTAAGGGTATCTCTAAGGATTGAACCCTTAATATCCATATTGAATACATGAAGATAATATACACATTAATTTACGTACATAAATCTAACTTGACACTATCTTTTACTAGCCTGTGTCCCTACCTTTCATAAGCATATCAAAGTCAAGTCCCAACTTCTTGAAGCAGCTAAACTTCATGCTCATATAGGTAGCTCTCTTATTCTTTCACCTGCAAATGCAAATTTTCAAAAGCACTATTAAGAAGATATACTTCAACCTCTCTTAACTTGCAGATCTGAAACACATACCTTTGGGATAATTTAATGTTGTGTTCCAAACTCTAGATGTTAAGCTTTCCACATTGAATTCAACACCTAACGTCATATTAGATGGGAATTGGGTATTTTAACAATAGAGTTTTCAGATGGACCTTAACCCCAATCCCACAGCTGATCCTCTCACGAGATCTCTACTTAACCCTTTGGTTAAATGATCAGCTAAGTTCTGTTGAGTTCTCACATACTCAACTGAAATCACACCATGCATGATGAGCTCAAGAACCATGCTGTGTCTCACACCTAAGTGTCTTGACTTGCCATTATACACTTGGCTATATGCCTTAGCCAGTGTAGCTTCACTATCACACTTGATAGAAAAAGGAAATATCGGTTTTGGCCACAATGAAATCTCATAAATCAGGTTTCTTAGCCACTCAGCTTCCTTACCAGCTGCATCTAAGGCTACAAATTCAGATTCCATAGTTGAGTTAGTTATGCAAGTTTGTTTCTTTGAAGCCCAAGAAATAGCACCTCCCCCAAGAAGGAATACCCAACCACTTGTGGAAGAATGGTCTTCCATATTGGTTATCCAACTTGCATCTGAATATCCTTCAATCACGGAAGAAAATCCAATGTAGGTCAAACCATAATCAATGGTTCCTTTTAAGTACTTAAATACTGTACCTAATGCTTGCCAATGATGAGTACTAGGTTTGCTAGTAAACCTACTAAGCTTTCCAACAACATATGCTATATCTGGTCTGGTACTAATCATAGCATACATAAGTGATCCAATTGCTCTTGAATACTCAAGTGGAGATACTGCAATACCATTATTAGATAATAATTTAAAACTAGGATCAATAGGAGTACTTACTGGAGAACAATCCTCGAAATTAAACTTTTCCAAGATCTTCTTAATGTAGTGTGATTGAGAGATTGAAATGCCCGCTTGATTTTAATACCTAAGATCACCTCAGCCTCCCCCATATCCTTCATAGCAAATTTAGATGATAAAAATTCCTTTGTTTTATCAACTTGATCTTGGTTAGTGCCAAAGATCAACATATCATCTACATACAAACAGATCATGACTCCGTTTCTAGAAGCATCAAACTTGCTATAAACACACTTGTCTGCTTGGTTTAAAACAAAACCATTAGACAATACAACCTCATCAAACTTTTGATGCCACTGTTTAGGTGCTTGTTTCAGACCATAAAGAGATTTAATTAATTTACACACCTTGTTTTCATTTCCAGGTATAACAAACCCTTCTGGTTGTTTCATGTAAATCTCTTCATCTAATTCACCATTTAAAAATGCAGTCTTCACATCCATTTGGTGAATTACAAGATTATGTATAGCAGCAAGTGCTAATAATAATCTAATGGTTGATATCCTTGTCACATGAGCATATGTATCGAAGAAGTCGATACCCTCCTTTTGTCTAAAGCCTTGGATTACCAATCTGGCTTTAAACTTATCAATAGTACCATCCACCTTCATCTTCCTCTTGAAGATCCATTTACTTCCCAAAGGTTTACAACCAGGGGGTAAATCTGCCAATTTCCATGTATTAGTTTGCAAGATAGAATCAATTTCATCTTGAATGGCTTCTTTCTAAAAAAACAACATCCCTTGAAGCCATTGCTTCCCTATATGTCTTTGGATCCTCATCAACATTGAAACAATATTGATATTGAAAATTAATTTCATTCCTAGATCCCTCAACTAAGTAAAGTTGAAAATCATTACCATAAGACTTGGCCTTTCTTTCTCTTGTACTTCTTCTTGGTTCAGTGCTAGTTGAAGGCACATTTTCGTTTTCACCCAAAGTCTTTAAACTAGGATTCATATCCTTTGGCCTAGGTATAGATGTGAATCTTTCTTCATCATATTCGACATTCCCACTTCTTGCCTCGATAATCGTATGCACAGACACATAGTATTCGGTTCTATTACATAAAACCAATGAGCGAACGAATGCTCAGCATACCCAATGAAAATGCATTCTATACCTCTTTCCCCTAAGTTCCTTATCTTAGGATCATTAAGCCTTACCATGGCTCTACAACCCCAAACTCTCAGTTTTAGTAACTCAGGTGGTTTCTTATACCAAAGCTCAAAAGGGGTAGTCTTGTTCCTTTTATTAGGAACCCTGTTTAGCAAATAACAGGCTGTCAATATAGCCTCACCCCAAAACCCATTATTTAGGCCCGAATGGGACAACATGGTATTAACCATCTCCTTTAGAGTCCTATTCTTTCTTTCTGCCACACCATTTTGTTCCGGTGTATATGGAGCTATGGTAAGGTGTATTATTCCAGTTGATTGGAAATATTCTGGATCAAAATACTCACCACCTCTATCCGTATGCAGAGTTTTGATCAACTCACTTCGATGAAGCTCTACTTCTTGTATATAGATTTTAAACTTTTCCAGAGCTTCATCTTTTGTATGTAACAAGTAAACATAACAAAATCTAGTAGCATCATCTATAAATGTTACAACATACTTCTTGTTACCTAGTGATGGTGTGCCATGAAAATCACATAGATCGCTATATATTAATTCTAACAGTTTACTTTCCCTAGTGACATGTTGCATGAATGGTTTTTTAGTTATTTTATTCAACTTGCAAATATGGCATTTTTCATTGCTTAAGTTAACAGCCGGAATTAAGCTCATTTGAGACATTTCCTTAAGTCGTTTATAATGTACATGTCCTGATCTAGTATGCCATAATTCAGATTTAGACAAATTTACACTAGATGTAGAATCAATCATGCAAACAGAATTATCACTAAAAGGTACATCCAAATTTAACATAATCATACCATTACATAGATAACCAAATCCAACAAAAGAACCATGTTTTGACAAGATATACTTGTTGGATTCCAACACTTGTTTGTACCCACAATTATTTAATACTATACCGGATAACAAGTTTTTCCGAATGCCAGGCACAAACAATACATTACATAAGCAAATAGTTTTTCCAGAAGTAAAAGTAAGCTCGACTAGTCCTATTCCTTGGATCGGTTCTGTTGCGACATTTCCCAAATTTTATACACGTCCGTCATCAATTGTTGTAAGTTCCTTTAACCATCTTCGGTCCTTACAAACATGACTCGTCGCTCCAGAATCGAACCACCAAGCAATATAATCATCCTGCACATAACATGCTTCAGAAATTAAAGAAACATAATTCAACTTCGAATTATTTTCAAAAGTTAAAATCTGACCTGCTTGCTTTGGATCCTTGTTGGATCCACCACTAGCTCCAAATTCGTTCTTGCCCTTTCCAACACGGCAATCACGTTTGAAGTGCCCCGGTTTCCCGCACTTCCAACCTCCACTATCTTTGGATTGTTTTCCCTTTTTCACAAAACCTTTTTTGTTACCACCACCCTGGAATTTCCGTTTCTTATTGTTCGTGTTGTTACCCTGTTTGGAACTTAGACCAGTTTCCTCCATAACATTAACCGAGGACCCACCGATATCTTTGTCCTCTTTCACCCAAACATTTTCCATTCTTCTACAACCTTCCTCAATACTAATAGTACTTCCCAATTCAACAAGGTTGTATTTATCTATGATGGATGCAGTGGCAATGGATTCATCCATTTTTAGCCCATGTTGTTCAAACCTACCGAGTATTCCCAAACACTCGTTGTATTGTTCCATCACAGAACGCCCATCCACCATTTTATAATTCATGAAATCACTTGCCAAGAATTTTTTGCTTGAGGAATCTCCAGCCATATACTTGGCTTGAAGCGTATCCCACAGTTTTTTTGCGGAACAAAATTTTGATAAATATCAAATAAAGTGTCAGACATACCATTCAGAATTGTGCCACGGCAAATGAAATCATCGTTCCAGAATTTGTTCCTTTTCCTTGTTTGTTCGATAGTTTCATCCGCCACTTCCTCTGGCGCCAGAGTTGTCAACACATACACCACTTTCAAAGTTGTCAGCAAAAACTGCATCTTCTTTTGCCAACGCCGAAAATCCGTTCCTTCAAATTTTGCTAACTTCACGAACTTTGATGTCATATCACTCACTGATTCACCAGCCATCGTCATGAAATTGTTTGATCTTTGTTGGGGAATTCTCGAAAATTACTGGATAAATCTGAAGTCGTGTGATCACTTTCAGATCAAACAATTGGACTGTCTACCAACGTTTGATTGGATAAAATCAGATTGATTCTAGATTTTCGTATGGATTTTTGATTGAGCAATTTTGAGAAGATAAAGAAATCGAATTTCTTTCAGGGGATGAAAAACCGAATACGCAGGAGCGTATTTTTAGTTTTCTAGAAAACTGCTTCTTGGGGTAAATTACACCTTTAGTCCCTCAAGTTCCACGAATGCATATTTGGCCCGAAATTAAATTTCGATGCAGCTCGACCCTAGCCAGGGGCTCTGCCCCTTGGACCCCGCCAGGGGCTGCCGCCCCTTGGACCCCGCTTCTCTTGGGGGCGCTGCCCCCGAACCCCCGCCAAAGGGGCGCTGCCCCCTTGGATCCCCCGTTAGGCCCGATGACATTCAAATAAGCGTGCACTCTTATTTGAATGTCATACGCAATCTCAAATTACACTAAAATATCCAACAAAACATAGTGATTTAAAAGTTGTAGTTTAGTAGCATTGCTAGCGCACTAGTGATTCGAGTTTCTCGTATCATTTTTTTGACTTTTGTTCAAACTCTATATCAAATTTTTACAAGTCCACACATATTCTCTTAGTATTTAGAGATCCACTTTTCATAGTCACATGGATAAGTCACTTAGGTCACAAATCAACCATATTTCTTGAAAATATTTACAATAATTTTTGAGATCATTGGGCATGATGTGTATAACTTTTGAACCTTTCTTACCTCTTGCTATGATCAAAGAACCAAGTCTGAGTCTCACCGGTCCATTAACTAACCATCATCTCTATGTGTCATGTAGAAATAATGTTAGGTTTCATATTATGGACATGTACTAACCTCTTCAAAACAGGTTCCGCCCACCCCCCCTTCGTACACTGTGTGAAGGAGCTATAGAATTAGTGCTAGTTATACGATAACAACAACTAGGGTTACAGAGAGTAGCCAACCCAGTTCAGTAACACAATCCTACAAGCCAACGGTTGCTAACGTTCTTTCAAATAGGACCTCAGATGGACTCATCTCATACAACCTTTGATAACTTGGCACAATCCATCCTAAAATCACCAATGATCACATGTAGGACCAACATAAACTAGTAATTGCTTAAGTTCTAATCAACTAAAAATTTGTCATGGTTATAATTTTAGAATCGACGTTGTGGCTTCAAACAATAACTTTAAGTTGGGCTAAAGTGTAAAAACACATGATAAATACGTACTAAAAGTAACAACCTATAAGAAAGAAGAAAACTTGATTTCATTGAATGAACTAGAATGTATCTTTATACAGAGGTGATCCACAATTTTAGGATCTAAACTATTGAGTAGGAATTTGGTAAACTAATCTACAACTAAGTAACTAATACAAAATTTAAATTACAAATTCAAATACAATTAAGTGGAGGGAAGGAATTTTCAATTGTTATTGTTGTGTTCGGTTAATATGGCCCCTCAAGATGGACGGACGTATGTGAAGTCCAATCTTGGAAAATAATGAACAAAATCTGTCTTTTAACAAAGGTTTGGTTAAACCATCGGCCAATTGATCATCACCTTTGACGTGTGTTACCTGAATAGTGCCTTGTTGAACCTTTTCACGGACGAAATGAAAAACTAATGCTAGATGTTTCATTCGAGAGTGAAATACCGGATTGGCTGAGTAATGAACTGCACTAAGGTTGTCGCAATAGATTGTGGGTTTAATTGTTGGATGTAACCTAAGTTCAGACATTAAGGAAAGTAACCATTGCAGTTCGGTGGTTGTTGAAGCCACAACTCTGAATTCAGCTTCGGTGGATGAACGTGCTAGAGTGGATTGACGTTTTGAGCTCCATGCAATTGGGTGTGAGCCGAGGTAAACAATATAGCCTGTAGTGCTTCGATAGGTGGATTTATCGCCGACCCAATCTGCATCTGTGAAAGCATGTAAGTTTAAGGGCGAATTTCTGCTAAAAAATAAACCATTATTAATCGTTCCATGAAGATATCGTAACAGGTGTTTGAGGGCTGCCCAATGGAAATCAGTTGGTTTCTGCATAAATTGTGAAAGTTTATTCACAGCAAATGAAACATCCAGTCGTGTGAGGGCAAGATATTGTAAAGCACCAACTAGTGAACGAAATTCAGTGGGTGTGGACAGTAGCTGGCCATCCAATGGGTCTAAGACAACCGATGGAGTCATTGGAGTGGACGTCGGCTTGCAATTACTCATGTTGGCTCTATGTAGAAGATAAAAAATATATTTGGATTGAGATATGAAAAGACCTTTGGGAGAGTTGTGAACTTCAATCCCAATAAAATATGAAAGATTACCCAGATCTTTTAAAGAGAAACGAGCAGCAAGAGAGGAGATAAAAGAATCGAGAGAGGATGAAATTAGAGCGCTAATGATTATATCATTGACATAAACAAGGATGTAGATAGGAGATGAGTTAGAAGAAAAAATAAATAAAGATGGATCGGATATGGTAGGTTTAAATTTAGATTGAAGAAGAAAGGATTTTAATTCATCATACCAAGCTCTTGAAGCTTGACGAAGACCGTAAATAGCCTTGTTAAGCTTACAAACATAATGTGGTTTGGTGTGATCGACGAACCTGGGTGGTTGTGGCATATACACAGATTCATTTAAGGTACCTTGTAGAAAAGCGTTGTTGATTTCTAGTTGGCGTAAAGACCAACGATTAGAAGTTGCAATGGAGAGGATCATGCGAAGAGTAGTCGGTTTAATAACCGGACTAAAGGTTTCAATGTAGTCCAGACCTGGGCGTTGATGGAAACCTTTAGCAACTAGCCATGCTTTTAGGCGATCAACAGAACCATCTGGTTTGAATTTTGTTCGATAAACCCGTTTACATCCAACAAGTTTTGGAATTGAATTAGTGGGAACGAGTGACCAAGTGTTATTTGCAATTAGAGCATCAAATTCTAATTGCATTGCCTGGCGCCAAGAAGGTTGTTTGAGAGCTTGAGTAACAGAAGTTGGTTCAATGGGTGGTTGGACAGAAGTGTTGTACAAGAAAAAAAATAGAATTGTGGCACTATCCCACATACTGTTGTTCCAGGGGCTGTTTTGGTCGAAAGTTGGTGCAGATGGCAGGGGGGACAATCATCATGTGAAGTTGAGGCTGGGTTTTATTTGGGCGAATTTGTTTAGGATATTGAGGCAATTGAATAGAAGGATGAAGGTTTCGAAAAGTGGGACAGGATGTAAGGGAATGACCTTGTAGAAAACACCATTGGCATTTTCCAAGGAATGGTTTTTTGTGTATGGATGTGGGAGTAGGAAGAAGTCCATGAGAGGGATTAGGAGATCTGTTGTACCCTGGTTTGTTGGTTGGACGAGTGTGAGTAGCAAAAGCGGTGATGGGTTGGTGTAAGTTTGAAGTAGTGGATTGTTTTTGCATCAAGGTTAGTTCATGGGTGATAAGTTTTTCATGGAGCTCCGGGAAAGGAATGGAGGTGTCCTTGCGTGAATAGCATCGATGACCGGTTTGTATTGATCTGCATCAAGACCATTAAGAACATAATCTGTGATGTCCTCCCGGTCAGTTTTTTTTGCCAAGGATTGCAAGTTCATCAGTGATTGATTTTATGGATTGCATAAAGCCGGTGATCGATTGGTTAGGGGTTTTGGTGCACATTTTCAAGCGATGTTGAAGCTATTTGATGTGGCCCTTGGACGGTTTAGCATATGTATTGGATAATAGGTTCCATGCTTCTAGAGAAGAAGATGCGTTTGATATGATCGGTGCGACATTAGAGGATAGACTTCCAAGAAGAACGCCATAAAGGAGGCGATCATGACGAAACCAGGCGGTGTAAGCTGAATTAGGTGTAGTTAAGTAGTTGGCCGTAGTGGTTTTGGGAGGGGCGGTATGGGTACCATCGATGTATTTGTATAGATCGAGGCCTTGGAGGAGAGCAACAATTTGATTTTTCCAGGTCAAGTAATTTGTGGGTGTTAATTTGAGGGAAGCAGGAAGATTGACCATGGTTAAAGAAGAAGATGAATTGATGGGGATTAAATTGACAGTGGATGAAGAATCGGTGGACATGGTTGACAGGGAAAGATCGGCCTGGGAATGATACCATATAAGAAAGAAGAAAACTTGATTTCATTGAATGAACTAGAATGTATCTTTATACAGAGGTGATCCACAATTTTAGGATCTAAGCTATTAACTAGGAATTAGGTAAACTAATCTACAGCTAAGTAACTAATACAAAATATAAATTACAAATTCAAATACAATTAAGTGGAGGGAAGGAATATTCAATTGTTATTGTTGTGTTCGGTTAATACAACCTCCTTGTAAATTTAAAGTTTTTAGCTAGTAATAAGTATCATCATGACTTTCAGTTGAAAATTAAAGTAATCGAATCGAGGCTTAGCTAGATTAATCCTACGCAATAAAAAATAAATTAGAGTTATTGGAGATAAATAATCATAACTTTCATTTATTAGTCGAGATTAATCCCAACTCAGGAAATATTTACAGTCACTTCTAACTTTGAACTCATTTTCCTCCAATGATCCTTTACTAACTGAGAGTTAACCCTCGTTAGTTTTTTTGATGAAATGAGGCCAACTTTGAGTCATTTTTCAACTCCAGTACCGCCTAGTGTCAATTAGGTCCGTTTTCTATTGGTTAGCCTCTATCATCACCTGAAATCTACCTCCAACGGGTTCGGTGGTTCAAATTAGAAGGGGAAGATTGACGAGTTTTTGGGTGCGGAAGTTTCAAATTGACGGACCTGATGATAGATTTCAACTTCTGTTTAGTGTATTGGCCACAAAATAATCCACGTCATCAAAAAACTAACGGGGTTAACTATCAGTTAGTAAGAGATCGTTGGAGGAAAATAAATTCAAAATTTGAAGTATATGTAAACATTTACTGAGTTGAGATTATTCCCGGCCAATAAATGAAACTTTGAATTATTAAAATCCAATAACCCAATAAATTAAAACATTAATTGACTATCAAATTAATTATTTGGTTGACCAATTTTTTGAAGATGGAAAATGAAAGCACACCACATTACCAAAAAATAAAACAAACAAAAAGTGCAAGCCTGGCTTCTTATGCCCACAAACTTAGTTATTGCAGGTCGAATATTACAATGGCCTGCTTTTTTTCGAGGAAAAAAACAAGGTATAAGTACTAAATTTATTAATAATATTATGTATGATTGGATTAAAAAAATATTAGTTGTTCATTTATTAATGCATTGTTATATTCTATTGGTTGCTAAACTAAGTGACACCAAAACCGCCATTTCACTTAACTTTCAGATTTACGGAGTTAAAGAATAGTTAGTCCATAACAAGTTTATGAATGTTGTTTAAACAATATTTTGTCTTATTAAAATTAAAGTATTGCTAGTTGCATGGCTTAAAGATTCATTATTTATTGTAATATTTTGTTGGTACTACTCCACTTGTTTAAAATAGTGTTATTTTCTTAATTCCGTTGCTAAATTATTTTAAGAGTTTCTAACAAGCTCCAGCACAATCAACACAAGTAGCAACAAGATAATCATCATCACCAATTATTAAATGAAAACATAGTGAATTAGTGATCAAGAATATTTTTTAGTAGCTACCCCATGACGTAATCAAATTTCTAGTGCCATTTTCTTAGCACTTGCTTCAAAGATATAGAATGTTCGTACGTCCACATACATGATCTTCTTTATCCAACACATGAAATTCTTTATATTGCTGCTTGTAGACTTCGTACCGGTTACTAACTGGTTTAAATTTCAAGATCAAGGCTAACCTACAACATGAACACTTTCCTTGTTCAAAGCTAGAAAGAAATCCCATTAAAATCAAAACCCATTTCTGTGGCCAAAGCCTTTGACAAAAATAGGAGAGGTCGGGGAGCTTGTATCTCGTCATCAAAGTTTACATCTATTGAGTGTTAACTTCAAAGATTTGGTCAATATGGTTTAATTAAGGTGTTATTAGTGTCAACTTTGTTAGTTGAGATACTAAGATGTAATTAGTTTGTTAAACCTTCGTTATTAGGTGGTTAGGAGAACTGATCTGGGTGATCTTTTTCTTAACTCTTGATAAACAATTGAATGTGATAATTCATTGTTGATTCCTCAGTTTCTTTTGTTCTTTTATTGTATGATGTGTTTTATTACTTCTTTAATTTCGGGTTTATAATCAACAATTGGTATGAGAGCCCTGTGAGCTTGATCGATTGAGAAATTAAAAGCGGAATTTGAAAGACAAGTGAAGAAATGGTGTCAATTATGAAGTTAGATCTTGAGAAGTTTGATGGCAAAAATGATTTTGGTCTTTGGAGGTTGAAGATAGTGCGTTATTGGTACATCAAGGTCTTGTAGATGCCCTAAAAGGAGAAACTGGTTTACCAACGACCATATCAGATAAAGATAAGAAAGATGTGATGGAGAAGGCTTATTCAACAATGATTCTGAGCTTGGAGGATAGGGTACTGAGAGAAGTTTTAAAGGAGATCACAACTGCAAGCCTATGGAGGAAACTAGAGTCTTTGTACATGACAAAGTCATTAGCTAATAGGCTTTACCTCAAGAAGCAATTGTATACCTTTTAATTGATAACATGTAGGTCATTGGAAGATCATACAGATGAATTTTATCTTTGATCTTAAAAATATTAAAATAGAGATTGAGGATGAAAACAAAACCATAATTTTATTATCTTTACTACCATAGTCGTATAAGAATTTTGTACACACTCATGTTCTGTAGAGACACTTTATCTATGGAAGAGGTACCGGCAACTATGAATTCTAAATAACTGTAGAAAAGAACTTAGGTTAAGGAAGACGGTTGGTAAGGGGCTGATCTGATCAAAGGGCAATGAAGCAAAAGAATGTGAGCATATCTAAGTTAAAGGGCAAGCGTAGGTGTTTCATATGTAACTCTGATAACACTTGAAAAGGGAATGCCCCGAATGAAGAAGAGAAAGCAAGAGTTTACCAAGACAAAGATGTATGGAAACTCTTCCCTAGAGAGTTCTGCTGATGGATATGAAAGCTCAAAATTCTTGTTGTTTCAAACAATGAATCAGGTTAGGAGTGGATCATTGATTTTGTATGTTTGTATCACATGAACCCCACAAGCATCTTTTCAAAGCGTTGATGTTAAAAGATCAAGGATTTGTCCAATTAAGAGATGATAGACCTTGCAAAAGTCAAAATATTAGCATCATCTCATTTAAACTGGATAGTGGGTCTGTAATTGATCTCACTTATCTATACTATATATAAAGCATATGAAAGGATTATTTTAAGATACCATAAAATTAAGAACACTTACTATATTCAATGCATAAAATACAATCACTTTTGAGGATAAAATAGTATTTATAACATTATTTATAAATTACCCCTTACAATTAGTTACCTAATAACCTTACACTTACTAACACTTGCATAAAATTTTATATTATCTACCCATAAGCCAAAAAACTTAATATGATTTAAGATTTCAACTATATATTTTAATCTATCACATTTAAAAGCGTTTTGAGACTACAACTTAACCTGTGTTTTTTAAACGTTTTGGTGTAAACTTTTTGTTGAACAGATCTGTATTTTGTGAGGTACAATAAGTTTAAGCATATATGTACAAGTAGTCATACAGAACCTATTTATTTGGAGTTTTAAATATTGGTTTAGAAAAAAACATAATACACTTTTGTAAAACTATTACAAAAATTAACAAAAATATTAAATGCATGTGACGGATGTAAAATGACACCCCCCGCATTGCGCGGACACCCTTCTAGTGTGAGATATATACCAAATCTAATGAGAAATCTTATTTCTATTGGCATGCGTAAAAGTAGTGGCTATCATTTAGCTTAAAGATTGGAAAGGCTATAGTTTTCAAGGGTTCCATAGTGCTACTTAGTCAAGAAGGGGGAACAACTTTTATTTGTTAGAATGTAAGGTTTCTTCTAGTTTCGTATCCATTGCAGAAGGAAAGAAAGACATAATAGAAAAGACGTGGCATAAAAGACTGGATCATATAAGCATACAAGGCCTAAAAGAGCTGAATAAACAACATTTGTTGGGAAATTTTGAATGAATGTGATATAGGGTTTTTGTGAACAATATGTTCTTGGCAAGTCACATAGAGTGAGATTCTGTAGGAGTTGGCATAAGACTAATGAGATATTGAATAAATGCGTGTTGATTTATGGGTTCTTTTAGAACTTCATCACCATGGAGTGTGAGGTATTTTTTTGTCTCTAATTTGTCTCTAATTGATGATTATTCAAAGAGAGTGAGATATATGTTATGAGGAGTAAAGAGGAAACATTTGATAAGTTTAAAGAGTGGAAAATCTTGATTGAAACTCAAACAGAAAGAAGGGTAAAAAACTAAGAAGAGAAAATGACTCAGAGTTTTGTAGTCAAAGGTCTAATCACTTCTTCAAAGCTAATGGGATAGCTAGGCATCTGACTGTGGTAGGCATTGCATAGCAAAATGGCTTGGTAGAAAGAATGAATAGAACTCTACTTAATAGGGTAAGATGCATACTGATAGATTCTAGGCTGCCTAAGCAATTTTTGGTAAAAGCTTTAGCAACTGCAACCTATTTTATTAATAGGGCACCATCTACAACAATCAATATGAAAACTCCCATAAAAATATGAATGGGTTAAAAGGCAAGGTAGATCATCTTAGAGTGTTTGGGTCACTTGCATATGCCCACATTAGTCAAGGAAAGTTAAAAGTGTATTTTCTTAGGGTATTAAGGAGTTAAAGGGTACATTTAGGGAGGATGTCTTGTAGAAGCATGTGAACATTGATAAAGAGAGCCTAGATGATGGGATAGATGGTGAGGTTGTATTAAAAAATAAATAGTTTTATAAAAGCGTTTAAAATATCAAATGGTTTTAAGAACAACATTTAGAAAACAGACGATTTAAACACATTAAAAAGCAAACATTTTATAAAATATGTTATTGAAAAAGTATTCATGCATTTAAAGTGTAATTTATTATATAATAAGCATATTAATAATGAAATAATATAAATATTAAAAAATAAAAAACTTTAGAAAACAAGAATATATTTTTATAATTATTTAACATTAATAATTGTTGACTATCAGAACTTAGGACCATAGATGAAAAATAAAGAAATATTAGGGATCATATTCAAAATTTTTACAAACTCTAATGACAAATCTAAAATTTTAACATAACATAGGAACCATGTGTGTAATTTACACTATTTTAAATTTAACTTTTTCAACCACCTATGTAACACAAGAGTATGTAACACAAGAGTAGTTAGGATAGTATCTAAATATACTAAGAATTATAAAAAAGCTCCCTTCAAGAAATTAATTAATTAACAAACAAATAAGTAGTTCAACTTCTATAAATCCTAATTTAGAAGTAACATGATCCGTTATATCTTGAAGTTTAGCATGAGTTGGATTTTAACATAGCTTATATAATTTGCCATTATATGCATTTGTTCAATTAACTTTTCATCTTCATTTATTTCCGATTTAAATATAGAAAAATAAAGGAGCTAAACATAATATGACGAGAAACTCAATTTGTGTTCGTTCAGCTTGTTTAGAACATACAACGTTAAGCTTTAAAGTTTAAAGCTTTTGCAAGACAAGAGCTCCCCTTTAAATTATGTTTTTAAGCCCAACACCAAATACCTCAATATTATTACAAATTTATAGTTCATATGAGGCCCTATAATAGTATATGGGCTTAATCATTTTTAGTCCATTCCTACCTTGAAACGTCTAAGGACCTCAAAACGTGTAACAGTCAAAATATTAACCTTGATAAAAATAAACATACATAAAGGATGGAATTTATAAAACATTATATTTTAAAAGATGTAAAAGCAAGATAAAAATAAATTGTAAAAGAATTAACCTTTAATTAGTTTTAAAGGCTTGTAAGTTTGTGTTTTAATGGATTGTACGTTATGACTCATAAACTCATTCCGAACTAAAAAATCCAATTTTTTAAATATAAGCACGACGAAATAAAAAATCCAATTTTTTTTTAAAAAAATAAAAATTTAAAACTATACGAGAAATAAAAACTAAAGAAGCCTAAAATTTTTTTAATGCGTCATAGCTATGGGTAGGGATGTTCACGAGAAAAACTGAGCCGAGCCAGGGCAAGCTCGAATACGGCTCGAATTTATACCGAGCCAACACGGCTAGGCTCGGATTTAAAACCGAGATGAGAATTTGAGCTCAAGCTTGGCTAGTTTTTTAACCGAGCTGGCTTGGCTCGGTTCGTTTTGGCTTGCTTTTAAATTCCTAAACACAATTAAAAAAATATGCAAAATAAATTCAACATACTACATTACCGATAATCAGTGGTCCATGTCAAGTTCCATAAAATATTAAAATAGTTTAAAAAAACTAAAATCAATTTCAACAAAATACAAATAACTTCATTAGCATTTGAACCAAACAAACCAATTAAATCTGCAACACTATTTAACAACTAGCAGTTTGTTTTTAGCATCGAGCGAGCCAAATCGAGCCTCCTTGGATGTTTCATTACGAACCGAGCCGAGTTCAACTCGTTTTCATAACGAGCCAGCTCAGCTTGGTTCCGTTTCAAACTGAGCCACTTCGAGCGAGCTTTTTTCGAACGAGCTCCGAGTTGCAAACTATTTAAACAACCCTAGCTACGGGTATAAATTGTATATCTATCTAAACTTGATTGGTTATATTACAAAAAATATTCATACACATGGTTAAGAGACCAAAAAAAAAGTTAAGACAAAAAGAAATTATGCATATAGAAGTTTAACCATATGTTTAAAAGTATTTTTTTATGAGGTTTAAAGTATAGTATAATGTGGTATAACCATCCTTAATTTTACTATTTGCTTTGCGCGCTAAACCGTGTCACGTGTATCTCGTATGACATGGTATGGATTATATATTTCAAATGCACTCGTTATTGTAATTATAAGTCTTTATAAAATTAAATATAAGGATATGTCACATTGTTATTTTATTTAGTTTAAGAATATATTTTTGGAAAGAAATAAAAAGTTGTAATGTTGCTTTAAAAATTGCATCTCCACCTACAATGGAAATATTTTGAAAATGTAATTTATATGAAGTTCATTAAATTCACCTAACTCGTAAAAGTAATAAACCTAATAAGAATTTATGCATGCCTAAGTTATAAAGATGGAAAAATGGGTAAGGAAAGAAAACTAGGATAGTTAATGCTAGATTAGTATATTGTTTTTAACGGCAAATGTACGACCCTGCTTCGGAGGATAGATGTTATCTTAATCGGGCTCATATATCCATTTCTCAGCCGGGACCGCACCCACAACCTCTCAGGAGAAAACCCATTGCTGAGAAAATCCCCTAGCTCAACTCTAAGCATTTTGTTCAGAGTGAGACTTGAACCCATGAGCTCCCTTTTATTTACATGTCATGGGTACATCACTTTAACCAGTTGAGCTAAGTAGATTAGTCTATTTGGTAAATGTTTTTGTCGTTTAAGTAGAAGACCATAAGCAATAGCTTAAAGTAGTTTAGTTTGGAATAATTTACGAATAAAAGTAAGGTAGATTTTATGTTAAAAAATCTAGAATAAGTTTAGAGTGAATAGTTTTTCGATAAGCTTAGAGTGAATAGTTTTTCTTTTATTGTACACATAGAATGGATATTAATGTGAAAAAAGAAAGTAAAAGTGTACGTAGTGTAGGAAGAATTCAAGACGTCACATGTGTCTATTTAATGAGATGTGATTGTAATCTATTTATCGGGATGTGATTGTGAATGTGTCTATTTTATAGTAGTGGATGCATCTTTCATAATGGGTTGTATGCACACACTTCATTCATACAATAAACCATGAAAAACTAGATACATTTTTGTATTTATACGTACTATTGTAATAAGTTTATATTCTCTGGTGTATCAACTTTTGATTCGTTGTATTTATAGTGGGTCAACGTTCTTCTAAAATCATCATTTTCAACTTTAAAAATTATTGTCTATTTAATGCTTTATTTTTGTAGAAAACTAATAAAGCATTTAAAGTTATTGGATTATAATTTTTTATGAAACTAGATATAATCTTGTTATCACATCACTTTAACCTTTAAATTAGAGTTATTAGTATTTAATAATCATTCCTGTACTTACTAGTCTAATCCTCTTCTTTATTCGAATCTCTTTCTATATATTTTAGTGGGTCAAAGAGTG
>CM046031.1:50227956-50257956 GCA_025215565.1 Flaveria ramosissima | reverse complement strand
ATTACATCGTGATTTTAAAAACAAAACAACATTAAACCCATGTTACAAGTTACAAAGTTAATTCCCATGTAATGTTACAAACGACAGTAGATCATATAATCTTGCATTACTCTACCAAATATTTACACCCGATATTACACCACTCCAACTAACAATTTTTTGTAAAGTATTTTTCAACTTGTTTTCATTTTTTAAAAATGATTTATATTAGTTTACAGAATGGTTTAGATTGGAAAACATTAGTGGTGTAGTTTGTTTTATTTTTGGTTTATTTTCGTTATAATATGTAATTATAGTGTTAAGTTACAGTGTTGAAATTTTATTATAATTGTGTATTTTCATGGTTTGAGTTTGTATATTTTAACTTAATGTACAGAATGTTGAAAGAATTTGTTTCTTATATTTTTATTCTTGCTTGTTACTAGCCTTTAAATAAATTATTTTAATTGTGTGGTGAATTACACGATGTATCGGTAAATAGTCTATTTGCATTTACGTTACACATTTTTACATAACGTTACACCTTCTTACATTAGTGTTACACTTGTTTATATTAACGTAACATTAAGAAACAATGCTAAAACATCCAAATAGTTGTAATACGCATAATTTTACGTTGGATTACAAACTAAAATGCGCAAACAGTTTTCAATCTTCCAAACAGTGCTTAAACGCCTAAACGGTTGTAATGCGCCTAATTTTTACGTTGGGTTACATTGGTTTACAGTGATGTAACTAAAACGCGCAAATAGTCTTCAAGCTTCCAAACAGTGCTCAAACGCCTAAACAGTTGTAATGCGCCTAATTTTTACGTTGGGTTACATTGGTTTACAGTGATGTAACTAAAACGCCCAAACAGTCTTCAAGCTTCCAAACAGTGCTCAATTTTTACTTTAGGTTTATGCAATGTGTTTTTCGTACGAATAGGGATGGTAACGATGATACATTCAGCCAAAATTTATTTAGAGTTTTGATTTGAATTTGAAAATAGATTTGAATCCATTTTATAAGGTTCTATTCTTGTTGGATTTTATATATGTATTTTGACGTAATGCATTATAAGTAATTACAAAATGATGTAATTTGCTGTAAGTATTTTTTTATGTAAAAAGTTTTCAGAATTTTTCGAAACTATATTGAAATTAAAGAAGAAAATGAAACGGGTTTAATGGTGTAATTTAAATAGAAAAACTAATAATGTATAAAAAGTTATATAAGTTTTAAAATAAAGGGGGTAAACTTTAAAAAAAAAGCAAATAGAATCTTTTGAAAATAGATGGTGACACTTGTTAACACCAAATCAAAAGCTGACTTTTGTCATATAAGTGAAATGTCAAAAATGTCTTTCTCTACTAAAAAAGAAACATGGACATTTGTCATCATCTTATGGTTTGTAAATGTAACCAATGGCTTACAAAGAGTTAATGAGTTCTTACAATTAGTATGGGTTCTTAATAAAACCAAACCCTATATATATATATATATATATATATATATATATATTATATATATATATATATATATATATATATATATATATATATATGATATGGTTATCTTGAGAACCATCATTTTTTGTGAGAACTGTAGAATCCAATATGAGCCACATATTTTTGGTCACTTGCAAACCACATGCCATTTTTCCTTCCTTTTTTTGAAAAACACTCATAACTTTTTTTATTACATCATTTTTTCAAAACAATTTCACCATAAAATTCAGTATTTTTGTATCTTTTCAACGCCTACCATATTGATATACTTTTTAAAAAAAATCGTCCACTCGTTATTTACATATGTGTAAATCTGGTTATACACATGTGTAATACTGGATTTACACATGTGTAAATGCGATATTACACATGTGTAAATGCGATATTACACATGTGTAAAAACGAATTTCGTTAAAAAACGAGAA
Organism: Flaveria ramosissima; assembly: GCA_025215565.1. Classification (NCBI taxonomy): domain Eukaryota; kingdom Viridiplantae; phylum Streptophyta; class Magnoliopsida; order Asterales; family Asteraceae; genus Flaveria; species Flaveria ramosissima. Next base: position 50,256,041 of record CM046031.1, on the reverse strand, counting down.
TTTTTTATTTTGTATAATTTTTTATAATTTTTTTATGAAAGAGGAAAACTAGGGGAACATTTTTGTGTTTTTATTTTTTTTAATTTTACATTATTTTTTCATTTTATAAATTTTTTATTTTATATTTGTTAATTACCATTTTATGATTGAAAACTAGTAGTTGAAATTGGTTTCTAAAGTTCTCACAAAAAAGTGAATTCTCATTTGATCCTTCCCCTAAGGTCAGGATCTTTTCAGGACTTCTAAAGATCGTGAGAACTGTGAAAACTTATCCTAGCCATTGATTAATATAGTTTTGTTTTTTATTTAATTTATTTATAAAGGGTATTAAGGTAAATTTATAAATATATCATTGATATCTTCCTTATTTATCTTCTCTAATTTTGGAAATTTAAACTTTTATGATTGACCATAATATTAAAAACATTTATCTCAATGATCTTTTTAAATCAAATTTGTTCCAGGTCCAAGAAAAAACAATTTGAAATTATGTTCAAATTCAAATCCCGTTCCATCTCATGTAGAACATCACGTGAATTTGGAACTTTCGGAGGCGGTACCGGTAATATTGAGGGTGACAGAAGAAGAACCGATGTGTCCTCCGACAACCGTTAGATTTTGTTCAAAGCTTCATTTAACAAGGCCTGAATTTTTTAGTGAACGTGCCAACTCAAGATTCGATTTATGATTTGATATTGGAGAAGTATTAATACGAAAATTTGAAATCAAATAAGTGTGATTTTGGAGCATATTTGTAGCGTTTATGGTGGGATTTGTATAAACTTTTTCTTGCTTAAAACCATATGTGAAATCTCAATACTATTATCTTACCTAATCCACATTAGAAATCAAAATTAAGCTTCAAGGAAGAAGAGGGGTTCGTAATGTTATTATACACATCTTTGATGTAAGTGAATCGTATTAGTGTTTTTTATAAAAAGTTATAAATACAAAATTAACTACTATTTTATTGGAGTTTTTGTTTATGTACAGTTTTGTGTTTACACATATGTGTATGTTTGGTTTCAATTGGAAACAACTATTAGGATAGTGTGGTTTATCTTTATAAAACAGTTTTAATATAACATTACACAAATGTGTAAACGATCGTACTTTTGTGTAATTTTAGTTTATTACATGTGTACAATACTTTTGTTTAAACTAAATGTAAGAGTTGTGTTACTACTTAATACTTTTATATATATTTAATTTTACTATAAATAATACCATGTTTTCTAGAGACAATGTAAAGCGTAGTTCTTCAACTGAGGCGAATATTATACGCATATTAATATTTGTCATGTTTACGGTAAATGTAAACATTTTATGCTTCTTTTTCTACATTTCACACTATCATAATTTCTTAAGCATGTTTGTTACCGATGCGTAAACCCACATACTTGAAACTTATTTTCGTTTTATATTTGTATCTTACATCAGTTGATTGGAAAATGTATGCTTACTTTCCACAAGACCCTAATATCATATGTGGAGAATAGGTGTGCTAGTATGTACATATTCATTAAATATGTTTACTCATATGAGACATATATAAATAAGAAACATTGAAAATATCTTATTAATATATTATTAAGAAAAATATTAGCTCAAAACAAACTTGTACAAAATACCACACCATATGTTTCATAACCATCCATAATACAACTTAAAAGACCAAAGACAAAAAGGTCCATCAACCATTAAACTATTTAAATATTCAAGTGTAAAATACCGAATTAAAATATCACCCAATCATTCATTATCTTTGATATCATTTGACACATTAATTACCCTCTTCATATGCATGTTTTCCTCTAATAATAGTATATGTAAGCGTATTTGATCCTTAGCTTTCTTAACTGAAAATGTTGTTTTAGTCCTTCTTTAAAAAACCTGCAACTCTAGCTCTCAATACATCTCCACATGCCTCATTACGAACACTCCACATTCAATAAGATTATTCTTTGTCGCCAAAGTGACTTGTTTTCTAATTGGGTTGCAACTGATCTCGCCTCTTACTTTCTATGCGCAATTGATTGTAAATACTACACATATATATGCTTCTACACAAAAAGAAATCCGTAAATTGGTTTTCACTTTATACATATGCAATCAAATTTTAAGTTAGTCACACGTATAAAGAAAAATAATAATTTATCATGTATATATGTACATATATAGATTATTATTATTTTACATATACATAAACCCAATAGTTCTATCATATTTTCTTTTCCATGAATATATATATTAGTTACTCATATATATAACCAACATAATAGTTATTTTACATATACGTAAAACATTTATCAATATATATAATCATCACACTACTGACGTTACATGTATGTATATCAAATGTTAAATATAAACAAGAACACAATAAGTATACATGTACAACATTATGTATATACTAAATTTCAAGTATGTTTATTAGCTACATATACATACACATATAATCATTCGATTATTCATCACTTCATATTTCAATAATTAACCCGTCAGACATACATTAATATAAACCCACTCGTATTTCAATACTAAACCCGTCATACATACGTTACTATAATCCCAATCCTGGTAAGTATACATGTACGTAAATTAGCTATATATACATACTAACATCATGTAAGGCCCCGTTCCCGGGACGCCTACAGTTGGTCATTCATCGCACTCAAAACATATATTTACATTTTTCCTTTCATAAATAGTTGCAGCGGAAACATTAAAAACACAATTTCATTCCATCAAAATACTTTTGCACAATAGTACAATTGTTCCTTTAACAATATCATGTTACATTTATTACAAAAGCATTAAACGTAAAGATGCCATCCAAAATACGACAAGTAGCCGCCCCGTGCCATCCTCAGCAACATACCTGCCAACTGGAAACACATCAAAGTCAGCGTTGCTGAGTGAGTTCTAGTTTTATAATAAAACTTACTTTACTTCCGTAAAACCGTTCTTTACTTTCTTTATAAAAACATTCGTTACATACATGCGTTCACACATCATACGTACATAAGATAATATCATTATTATCTTCATCATTACGTTCGTTACATTCATCGTTCATCATACATCATTATCTTTCTCTTCTTTCTAGATTTTGTCAGACTTTACCCTCTTCATGGCACACAACCACGATTACTGAGGTCGAATGACAAGGATCCCATTTCGTACATTATTAGGATATTTCGTTAACGTTCATTTCATACATTCATTCTTTCATTCATCATTTGCTCATTACTCTTTATTATTCGAATCTTGTCTCGTGCAATATCCCCGACTCATGCTCGAAAGCTGATGCTGTGCCGAGACCTGCTCACAAGCCCCCGACTCATGTCCGAAGACAGACACAACACCGGGATACGCGAAAAAGATCCCATATGAGTCAATCACGGGGATTGAACTCCATCCGAGTCTGTTGCAACACAAAGTCGCTCACCTCATCATCTCGTCTCATGCAATATCCCCGACTCATGTCCGAAGACTGATACTGTGCCGGGGCCTGATGAACAAACCCCCGACTCATGTCCGAAGACTAACACAGTACCGGGATACGCGACACGGATCTCATCATCCGTCACGTTCATCATATGCAATACTCCCGACTCATATCCGAAGACTGATACTGTACCGGGGCCTGCTCACAAACCCCCGACTCATGTCCGAAGACTGGCACAGTACCGGAGTACGCAACAAGGACCTGTTTCGAGTCTATTGCGACGCAGAGTCGCTCACCTCATACATATGCTTGCAAGCCTTTCATTCGTTCATTCATTCTTTTAATAATTAATGCATGCATTCATTCATTTCTTTCCTCTTTCCTTTATCTTTCACTTTACGTTACATAATACTTTCATTTCATTCATTAACGTTCAACGCAAAGCCATAGAAAGATAAACATACGTAGTAAGGAACATAAACATAAACATACGACATCATCATACATACGCATCAATCATACATCACATCACACACATCATACATACTATGCATCACCCGCACCACCATACCTAACATCACACATAACGTCATACATATCATTATCATCTCCATCATCATCATCATCATTAACTCATCATCCTGCGTCACCTTATACCATCCATGCCCATCACATCATCGAGAAATTTCATCTCGGCTATCTTCTTTGAACACTTAGGCGAATGAGCATCTATGCGAATGGACCCTATGCGAATGGACTATGGGCGAATGGACATCTATGCGTATGGACTCTCAGTTGCACAGCTTTCATGCGTATGGCCTTCAGTCGCATGACTTCAGGCGTATGGGCTTCAGTCGCATGACTTCAGGCGTATGGGCTTCGGTCGCATACCCTTGGTGCGAATGAACCTCAGTCGCATGGCCTCCAGGCGCATGGACTTCAGTCGCATAACCTTTGTGCGTATGGACCTCAGTCGCACCATCCTTCAATCGCATGACTCCTCAGCACATGAACTTCAATCGCATGACCCTCATGCGCATGGACCTCAGTCGCATGGCAAGCGTGCGCATGGACCTCAGTTGCACTCCAATCGGCCGAATGGCCTCCAATCGCCCTCCAGTCAGTCGCCTAGCCCTAGCTGGTGCAGAATGCAGTTTGCTCGACTGCAGCCGCGGGTTTCGGCCTCTAACCCCTTCCAAACCTCATTTAAGCTCAAATCAACCATTCTAAACCTTAGGGAAACATACCACGACCTCATACAAGCATAACCAAGCAGGAAATCAAGCCTCAAACGCAGCATACACATACATACATGCATCAAAATGCGTCTTCACCCAAAAACTCGAAAATGGGTTTTCGGATGTGTTCCAGCCCCAAAATCAGTTGAAAACGTGTAAAAGAGGGGTCCTAGAACTCACCTTAACGATCCCGTCGAGTAGAGCTTCGATTTGACTCGCTCCACGTCGAATTCCACGCTCGAATCCACCCGAACCAACTTTTCTCCTCTTTTTCTCCTTCTCTTCTCCCCTCCTCTCTTGGCTGAAAATGAGAAGAATGGGGTGTTTTTCCCCTTTTATACTCCCGTGCATCGAAGTTTCTCTTGTTGGCGGGTTTGGTCCCTCGGCTTCGGACTTTATTTCTTTTTCTTCTTTCGTCGGCTTCAAAGGAAATTTCCGGGTGTTACAAGTCCACCCCCCTTAAATAGGTTTCGTCCCCAAAACCTGTTGTTCCTTGAACCATTGCTGGCAATTCCGTCTCATCTCTTTTCCAGTCTCTCACCTGGAGTTCAATCGCTCTACGTCGTTTATCAGCATACGACTTCTGGTTTACCTCTGACTACTTCCCCCCAGGGCTTTGATCCTTTCGGGCTTCTCAGTCGTAGCCTCAGTCACCTCAATATTCCTCATACGTCATTTGGTGCTCGGCCTTCACTTGTAGACAAGTAAAGCATTTACTCACTTACTCCATCATATCACGCTTTATACCTGGCCACCAATAATCCTTACTCGCGTCTCGATACATCTGTCGGCTGAGATATTGGTATATCCACACACCTTACATCGGCCAAATAGGCAATACGTCTACGCATCCTGGATTGCTAACTCCTTCATCTAATGATGTACGCCTATTCACCCAAGTCTGTCCTGAACGGTCTAGCAAGAACAAACGCTTTCTCAATTTCTATCCCGCAATCCTCTAGAGCATCTAGGTAACCTAGCGGATTCATTAACAACAATCTCTACCTCGAAGGACTCATCAATGTTCCTTCTCCTAACATGCCACATTCTACATAAAGCAGTAGGAACGAGACTACTACTAGCATCGCATTCAAATCATAGATGCACAAATTTTAAATTACCAGAAACGTACATGACGTCAAGTCAAAGTCCGCTCTAGCCTCCTCTCGGTCATGGGAAAAGCTCTAACCTTCACCCTCTTTTCCCTTTCCTCGTACCGGAGTCTCCTGCCTTCTGCTTCTTATAATCCCTGCTCAGGTGTCCAGTCTCGCCACAGTCATAGCACTTAGCCGTGCGACAATCCCTCGCCCTGTGGCCTTCCTTCCCACACTGGAAACAGACGTTCAGTCCCCACTTGCATTCTCCCTCATGGTCTCTACCACACTTTCTGCATGCTTCTCCTTTCCTTTCTATTCTTTTCCGATCATCGTCCCTCGACGTCGTACCTTCATACACAAACCCATCATCATTGTCTCGCCTTCCTTTCCCCTTCTTAACATAGGCTCGCTCCTCCCCTTCGTTTGTCATCGCCATCGCCCGCTCGTCGTACAATCTTCCCGCCAGGTCGACTGCTGACCTAAACGTGCTCGGTCGGGCAGTGATCATGTGCCTGCGGCGGCAAGCCCTGAATATATCTCTTGATCTTTCGCGAAAGAGGTGTCACCTGATTCGGCACCAGCCCGCCATTTCATTAAACTTGGTAGTGTATTGCTGATGCGTCATTGTTCCCGCTTCCAGCATCAGGAACTCTCTTTCAACTTTATCCATCTCTCGGTGAGGACAGAACTCCTCAATCACCAGCCTCTTCAACTCTGACCATCTCATCCTTCCGATAGCCCTGCTTCCCTCAACTTGGACTATGTTGTCCCACCAGCACAAAGCTGAGTCCACAAAGAGTGGGTAGCAAATTTGACTTTCTGATCTTCTCGGCACTCGCTGATATTTAAAACGGCTTCCATTTCTCTCACCCATCGGTGAGCAGCAGCAGCAGTGCCATTACCATCAAAAGTAGGGGGCTTGCACCGTTGAAACTCCCCATAGTTACAGCCTCGTGCCACCTCCGGCGTAGGCTCTTCCTCTTCTTCTTCCTCTTCGTCATCGGAGAGAACCGTTTCAGTCTCGGGTCGTCTCCTTTCGCTCGAAGGTCTACCCCTTTCTTTCCTCTCCTCATCTCTAACAGTCTTTATCACTTCGGTCACCACAGACGGTAGGATCGTCTGCAAGACCTGATGCACTTCCTCCATGACCGCCTCTCTCATCGAGGCCCTCTGATTAGCATTCTCATCACCGCCCTCAGGATGAGGGGTCTCAGGTTCTACATGAACTACCCTTTCGGCCCTAGACCTTCCTCTTGTGACCCGTGGTTCAGCACCACGTCCACCACCACCTCCACCATGAGAAGCTTTCGAAGATCTTTCACCAGCCATTCTCTAAACACACTGAAAGATTCAAACACTAACACGGTCATTCAAGGAACAACTCAGTTTATGTCAAGTATAGTAAGTCCCTAATTACAGTGGCCAGTTGTGATTAGCCACTTATTTTACTCTTCATACTCCAAGCATTACCTATCCTGACTACATCAATATCTAAATCTACTAGCAACACATAAACCATATAACATGCGCACGTAATACCGGTTAACATTACGAAAATACCTGATGGCACGCAGCTACTCAGATTGGCATCCCATTCCCTTTCCGTCCCATTCTCAGTTTAAGATTAGGTTTTTGAAAATATTTACCCAATTCACTTAAACTTTGGCTCTGATACCAACTTGTAAGGCCCCGTTCCCGGGACACCTACAGTTGGTCATTCATCGCACTCAAAACATATATTTACATTTTTCCTTTCATAAATAGTTGCAGCGGAAACATTAAAAACACAATTTCATTCCATCAAAATACTTTTGCACAATAGTACAATCGTTCCTTTAACAATATCATGTTACATTTATTACAAAAGCATTAAACGTAAAGATGCCATCCAAAATACGCCGAGTAGCCGCCCCGTGCCATCCTCAGCAACATACCTGCCAACTGGAAACACATCAAGCGTTGCTGAGTGAGTTCTAGTTTTATAATAAAACTTACTTTACTTCCGTAAAACCGTTCTTTACTTTCTTTATAAAAACATTCGTTACATACATGCGTTCACACATCATACGTACATATAGATAATATCATTATTATCTTCATCATTACGTTCGTTACATTCATCATTCATCATACATCATTATCTTTCTCTTGTTTCTAGATTCTGTTAGACTTTACCCTCTTCATGGCACACAGCCACGATTACTGAGGTCGAATGACAAGGATCCCATTTTGTACATTATTAGGATATTTCGTTAACGTTCATTTCATACATTCATTATTTCATTCATCACTTGCTCATTACTCTTTATTACTCGAATCTTGTCTCGTGCAATATCCCCGACTCATGCTCGAAAGCTGATGCTGTGCCGGGACCTGCTCACAAGCCCCCGACTCATGTCAGAAGACTGACACAACATCGGGATACGCGACAAAGATCCCATATGAGTCAATCACGGGGATTGAACTCCATCCGAGTCTGTTGCAACACAAAGTCGCTCACCTCATCATCTCGTCTCATGCAATATCCCCGACTCATGTCCGAAGACTGATACTGTGCCGGGGCCTAATGAAGAAACCCTCGACTCATGTCCGAAGACTGACACAGTACCGGGATACGCGACACGGATCTCATCATCCATCACGTTCATCATATGCAATACTCCCGACTCATGTCCGAAGACTGATACTGTACCGGGTCCTGCTCACAAACCCCCGACTCATGTTCGAAGACTGGCACAGTACCGGAGTACGCAACAAGGACCTCTTTCGAGTCTGTTGCGACGCAGAGTCGCTCACCTCATACATATGCTTGCAAGCCTTTTATTCGTTCATTCATTCTTTTAATAATTAATGCATGCATTCATTCATTTCTTTCCTCTTTCCTTTATCTTTCACTTTACGTTACATAATACTTTCATTTCATTCATTAACGTTCAACGCAAAGCCATAGAAAGATAAAATACATAGTAAGGAACATAAACATAAACATACAGCATCATCATACGTCACATAACACACATCATACATACTATGCATCACCCGCACCATCATACCTAACATCACACATAACGTCATACATATCATTATCATCTCCATCATCATCATCATCATTAGCTCATCATCCTGCGTCACCTTATACCGTCCATGCCCATCACATCATCGAGAAATTTCATCTCGGCTATCATCTCTGAACACTTAGGCGAATGGGCATCTATGCGAATGGACCCTATGCGAATGGACTATGGGCGAATGGACATCTATGCGTATGGACTCTCAGTCGCACAACTTTCATGCGTATGGCCTTCAGTCGCATGACTTCAGGCGTATGGGCTTCAGTCGCATACCCTTGGTGCGAATGAACCTCAGTCGCATGGCCTCCAGGCGCATGGACTTCAGTCGCATAACCTTCGTGCGTATGGACCTCAGTCGCACCATCCTTCAATCGCATGACTCCTCAGCACATGAACTTCAATCGCATGACCCTCATGCGCATGGACCTCAGTCGCATGGCAAGCATGCGCATGGACCTTAGTTGCAGTCCAATCGGCCGAATGGCCTCCAATCGCCCTCCAGTCGGTCGCCTAGCCCTAGCTGGTGCAGAATGCAGTTTGCTCGACTGCAGCCGCGGGTTTCGGCCTCCAACCCCTTCCAAACCTCATTTAAGCTCAAATCAACCATTCTAAACCTTAGGGAAACATACCACGACCTCATACAAGCATAACCAAGCAGGAAATCAAGCCTCAAACGCATCATACACATACATACATGCATCAAAACGGGTCTTCACCCAAAAACTCGAAAATGGGTTTTCGGATGTGTTCCAGCCCCAAAATCAGTTGAAAACGTGTAAAAGAGGGGTCCTAGAACTCACCTTAACGATCCCGTCGAGTAGAGCTTCGATTTGACTCGCTCCACGTCGAATTCCACGCTCGAATCCACCCGAACCAACTTTTCTCCTCTTTTTCTCCTTCTCTTCTCCCCTCCTCTCTTGGCTGAAAATGAGAAGAATGGGGTGTTTTCCCCCTTTTATACTCCTGTGCATCGAAGTTTCTCTCGTTGGCGAGTTTGGTCCCTCGGCTTCGGACTTTATTTCTTTTTCTTCTTTCGTCGGCTTCAAAGGAAATTTCCGGGTGTTACACATCATGAATCTAATTTTACATATATGTATACCATGTATATGTTAAACTAATAGACAACACTAGAATGAGATAATTTCTGCATATCAGGTGCAAACCCATAGAAAATATAAAATACCTTGTATTATGTATTTACATGTACGTATAATAGCTACATATGTATACACATATAATCATCAGACTACTCATCACTTCTGATTTTAATACTAAATCCATCAGGCATGCATATATATAAACACATTCCAATTAAATATACTTGTATGACTATTAGCTATATATACATAATAACACCATGACTCTAATTTTACATATATGTAGACCATATATACATATATATGTATCAAACTGGTAGACAAGACTAGAATCCGTTTCTATTTATGTATATCACGTGCAAATCCATACAAACAACAGAATACCATGCTTTCATGTATTTACATGTACGTATAATAGCTACATATGCATACACATACAGACTAGTCATTACTTCTCATTTCAATACTAAATCTAGAACAACATAATTTTTAGTTTACATATACGTATAACAGTAAAGCACACGTACTGATATCATATTTTTATAGAGAGAATGGTTCAGTTTTACACATAGGTCAAAACACACCCTTAACTTTACAAAAACCAAATCACTTACTAACAAAACAACCCAAACCTCCACAATTAAAACACATAATTCATCGCACTTATGCCTATTTTCAAAAATCATGGACTATCAGAAACGAAGTGAGGGATTGGACGACGGACGGGACAACTAGCTAATTGGGGAACGGAAGGACAGAGAGAACTCTTCAACGAAAATAAATCTTGAAATTAAACAATAATAATCTCTATCGTTCAGTAGGAAATTTTATTTACATGATTTACTTCAATCGAAACTCATAGGCGTAAAGAACATTGCCAAAATAAAGGTAATCTTTCATTTCACTTGGACTTTAAATCACATATGAACTTACTTGACGACACCAAAATAAATGTAATATTTTAGTTAGACTTTAAATCACATATGAACTTACTTGACGACATCTTGACTGCTACAAGATTTCTTTATTCAATTCTCCTGAAATAAAACAAAACATATGTAAATCTCAACACATCATTTCATCTTATATATTGCTTTTCATTAATACCAACTAGAAACAACTATCCTGTATTTATAAATTTGGAACCATGATTTATAAATACATATACATAAGCAACTAAACTAATCAATCTGTTACCTACATATTATAAGGCCCCGTTCCCGGGACGCTTACAGTTGGTCATTCATCGCACATAAAACATACATTTACATTTGTACTTCATAAACATCGCAGCGGAACATTTGAAATAAACTTTCAATTGCATAAAGATGTATTTGCAAGTTAATACAACATTCATTACAAAATAGTTTGTTCGCATTACAATGCAAAAACAATAATCAAAAGAATGCCATCCCCAAAAGAGCCGAGTAGCCTTGCCGTGCCATCCTCAGCAATCATTTACCTGCCAACTGGAAAACGTATAAAAAGTCAGCGTTGCTGAGTGAGTTCTAGTTTTATAAAATAAACATACTTTACTTTCATTAAAACCATTCCTTTTATCATGCGATCATTCAACATACGTATACACAGATAATGTCATTATTATCTTTCATCTCATTCGTTATCTTTCGTTTCTCTCATACATACATTCTTCCGAGTCTTTTGCGACGACATAGTCGCTCACCTCAATAGCAATCTCAATGATTGCACGCTATCCGAGTCTTTTGCACCCCTAGGGTTGCTCACCTCATTGCCCATCTTAATGATAGCGAGCTATCCGAGTCGTTTGCAACAACAAGGTTGCTCACCCCAAGGCAACATCACGATAGCATGTTACTCGAGTCTTTTGCAACACAAGGTTGCTCACCCCATAGGCAATCTCAATGATTGCACTTCATCCGAGTCTTTTGCAACACAAAGTCGCTCACCCCATATATATGCTTGCAAGCCTTTCTTTCGTTCATTCATCATTCATTAATGCATGCATTCTTACTTCATGCTCCTCTTTCATTATCTTTCACTTTATATTACATAATACTTCATTCATTCATTCATTAACATGACATGTAAAGCCACAGGAAAGATAAGCATTCATCATAATAAGGAACATATCATACACATTCATCATCATCATACAGGGCAATATCATACATACATAACATGCATAAACATGCAACATCTTCATCATCATGCCCTACATACTCTCTAAGGTCATAACAGTCATCTTACATACTCTTACGAGAAACTTTACATCAAAACTTACATCTGCACTTTCCCCCAAAAGCCAGAAGTCAAACTACACATTCCTTCGAGTGCAACAGCCCTATTCGGGCATATGGACACCCTTCAGTCGCATGGCCTCCATGCGACTGAACATCATGCGACTAGACTCATGCGGCTGAACATCTATGCGAATGAACATTCAATCGGGCGTATGGACCTCATGCGGATGGAACTACTGCGAATGGGCACCTATGCGACTGACCTCATGGGAATGAACTCATATGACTGAGCATCTATGCGACTGAACCCTCAGTCATGCGATCCCTCATACGACTGGACTCCCAGTCGTGCGACTGAAGCCTTAGTCGTGCGATTGAACCCTCAATCGTGCGAATGAATCCCAATCGTGCGAATAACCCTCAATCGCATCTCATTCGGCCGTATGGCCTCCATTCGGTCGCCTAGCCCTAGCTGATGCAGAATGGAGTTCATCCCGAACCCAATCTGCCATTTTTAGCCTCCAAGCTCATCCAAACCCATTCTAAGCCTAAATCAACCCTCCTGGACCTTAGGAATGCATACCATAACACGATACAAGCACACACAAGCCCGGAAACATACATGAAACACATCATACACATCATACCCAAATGGGTCAAACACATACTCACACTAAAAACGGGTTTAACATTTTCCAGCCTCAAAATCAGTTGAAAACAAGTAAAAATAGGGTCCTAGAACTCACACAAACGAGCACAACGTCAAGGGCTTCGATTTGACTTGCTACACAACGAATTTGGACACCCGAATCACCCGAAACACCCTTTTTTCTCTTTTTCTCCTCATTTCTCTCTTCTCCTCTCTTGAGAGCTGAAAATTTGTGTATGGGGGAGAGGGTAAGGGCTACCCTCTCCCTTATATACTCCGCTCACCCGACTTTCTTTCGTTGGCGAGTTTGGTCCCTCGACTTTGGACTTTATTTCCTTGTCTTTCTTCGCCGGCTTCAAATTAATAAATATCCGGGTCCACCATAATCCCGTCAGGATTCACCACATGACCCAAAAATTGAACCTCGCGCAACCAGAACGCGCACTTGGAGAATTTAGCATACAACTTCTCCCTTATCAACGTCTCTAGAACTTCCCGAATGTGAGCGGCGTGCTCTGCTTCGCTCCTCGAGTAAATCAGGATATCATCAATAAACACGATCACTGATTTATCCAACATAGGCCGACACACACGGTTCATCAAATCCATAAAAGCAGTTGGCGCGTTGGTTAAGCCAAAAGACATGACAAGAAACTCGTAGTGACCATAGCGCGTATGGAAAGCTGTTTTGGGAATATCTTGCTCCTTCACCTTCAACCGATGATAACCAGATCGAAGATCTATTCTCGAAAACCAACTGGCACCCTGAAGCTGATCGAACAAATCATTTATCCTCGGTAAGGGGTATCGGTTCTTCACTGTCAACTTGTTCAGCTCGCGGTAGTCAATGCACATCCTCATACTACCGTCCTTCTTCTTAACAAACAGGACCGGAGCACCCCAAGGAGAGATACTCGGTCTAATGAACCCCTTATCAAGCAGCTCTTGCAACTGCTCCATCAACTCTTTCATCTCGGTCGGAGCCAACCGATACGGTGCCTTGGCGACAGGTTGGGCACCCGGTATCAGATCAATCTGAAACTCAATCTCTCTGTCAGGTGGCACTCCTGATAAGTCTTTTGGGAACACATCTGGAAAGTCACACACAACCGGTACATCGGCTAGTTATGGTGTTGGCGTATCCACATCCTTTACATAGACCAAGTAGGCACTACATCCACGCCTCATACACTTTCCCGCCACTGCCATCGAGATCACCTTCGGAATCGTAGTAACCCAATCACCATAAACCGTCACTGAACTACCGTCAGGCGCCGACAACCGAATCATCTTCTTGCGACACACAATGTTCGCCTCGAAGTCCGCTAACCAATCCATCTCGAGAATCAAATCAAAACCACCTAAGGACATCACGAACGGTCTAACAGGAAACTTATGACCCTCGAGTTCCACATCACAATTCTCTATCATGTCAGAAATCCTGGTAGACTTACCTATGGCAATTTCTACATCAAAGGGCGCATCAACACGTCTACTACTAACAGGCAGTTTAGCACAGAAAGCAGCAGAAATAAAACTTTTACTGGCACCCGAATCAAAAAACACAGAAGCTAAAGTTTGGTTCACCAGAAACTTACCGGACACGACATCAGGGTCCGTTCTAGCTTCCTCCTGTGTCATGGTGAATGCCCTGGCACTCGCCCTTGGTCCTTCACCTCCTGTCTTCTTCGCCCCAGAGCTCTCAGCCCTCGGCCTCTTGCAATCTTTGAACATGTGACCCTCTTCACCACAGTTAAAGCACCGGACCGTACGACAGTCCTTTGCCATGTGCCCCGCCTTTCCACACTTGAAGCACAAGTTTGACCCCAACCTGCACTCCCCACTATGCTCCCGTCCACACTTACTACATCTTCTCGATCCCGCACCCGGCATGACCACACGACGATCATCCACCCTGCCTTCTTATTAACCGTCGAGGCATTACCCCGACCAAACCTCTTCCCCTGCCAGTTCCGATCACCACCGTTCTTCCTGCCACCATCAGTCACCACCACCGTTCATTCATCATACAGTCTCCCCGCCAAATCCTCTGCCGACCTGAACGTGTTCGGCCGGGCAGCGATCATGTGCCTGCGAATATCTACCGGCAAACCCTGTATATACCTCTTGATCTTTCGAGACAGAGACGTCACCTGATCCGGCACCAGATGTGCCATCTCGTTGAATTTCATGGTGTACTGCTGGTGTGTCATAGTTCCCGCCTCCAGTTGCAAGAACTCCCTCTCAACCTTGTCCATTTCCCGATGAGGACAAAACTCCTCGATCACCAACCTTTTCAGCTCAGACCATCTTATTCTCCCAATGGCCCTGCTACCCTCGGCTTGAACAATATTGTCCCACCAACATAGAGCCGAATCCACAAAAGAGTGGGTAACGAACTTCACCTTCTGGTCTTCACGGCATTCGCTGATATGCAGAACGGCCTCCATTTCCCTCACCCACCGGTGAGCAGCAGCAGCAGTGCCGTTTCCATCAAAAGTTGGGGGCTTGCACCTCATAAACGCCCCATAGTTGCAGCCCCGTACCACCCCTTGCACGGGCTCATCTTCTTCCTCCTCCTCATTATCGGAGAAAATCGTTTCAGGCTCCGGTTGCTCCCCCGAGGCCCTATTTCTCTCCTTCCTTTCTCCCTCTTTCACAGCCTTGATGACTTCGGTCACCATAGACGGTAAGATTGTATGCATGACCTGATGTACTTCCTCAACAACAGCCTTCTTTACCGAGGCCCTCAAGTTTGTACTCTCATCCCTAGCCTCCGGATGAGGGGTCTCAGGTTCTACAGGAACCTCTTTCTCAGCTCTAGGCCTTCCTTTTTTAGGTTGCGGTTCCGCATCAGGACCACCACGGCCTCCACCCCTAGAAGCTCTAGAAGATCTACCACCAGCCATTCCCTATCACACTGAAAGATTCAAACACCAACACGGTCATTCAAGGAAACAACTCAGTTTATGTCAAGTATAGTAAGTCCCTAATTACAGTGGCCAGTTGTTATTAGCCATTTACTTTACTCTTCATACCCCAAGTATTACCTGTCCTGACTACATCAGTATTTAAATCCACATACAACACATAACCACATACCATGCGCACGTAAAACCGGTTAACTTTAAGAAAATACCTGATGGCACGCAGCTACTCAGTTTGGCATCCCATTCCCCTTTCGTCTCATTTTCAGTTTAAGTTAAGGTTTATTTTGAAAATTTACCCATTTCACTTAAACTTTGGCTCTGATACCAACTTGTAAGGCCCCCATTCCCGGGACGCTTACAGTTGGTCATTCATCGCACATAAAATATACATTTACATTTGTACTTCATAAACATCGCAGCGGAACATTTGAAATAATCTTTCAATTGCATAAAGATGCCTTTGCAAGTTAATACAACATTCATTACAAAATAGTTTGTTTGCATTACAATGCAAAAACAATAATCAAAAGAATGCCATCCCCAAAAGAGCCGAGTAGCCTTGTCGTGCCATCCTCAGCAATCATTTACCTGCCAACTGGAAAACGTATAAAAAGTCAGCGTTGCTGAGTGAGTTCTAGTTTTATAAAATAAACATACTTTACTTTCATTAAAACCATTCCTTTTATCATGCGATCATTCAACATACGTATACACAGATAATGTCATTATTATCTTTCATCTCATTCGTTATCTTTCGTTTCTCTCATACATTCATTCTTCCGAGTCTTTTGCGACGACATAGTCGCTTACCTCAATAGCAATCTTAATGATGCTATCCTAGTCTTTTGCACCCCTAGGGTTGCTCACCTCATTGCCCATCTTAATGATAGCGAGCTATCCGAGTCTTTTGCAACAACAAGGTTGCTCACCCCAAGGCAACATCACGATAGCACGTTACTCGAGTCTTTTTCAACACAAGGTTGCTCACCCCATAGGCAATCTCAATGATTGCACTTCATCCGAGTCTTTTGCAACACAAAGTCGCTCACCCCATATATATGCTTGCAAGCCTTTCTTTCGTTCATTCATCATTCATTAATGCATGCATTCTTACTTCATGTTCCTCTTTCATTATCTTTCACTTTACATTACATAATACTTCATTCATTCATTCATTAACATGATATGTAAAGCCACAGGAAAGATAAGCATTCATCATAATAAGGAACATATCATACATATTCATCATCATCATACAGGGCAATATCATACATACATAACATGCATAAACATGCAACATCTTCATCATCATGCCCTACATACTCTCTAAGGTCATAACAGTCATCTTACATACTCTTACGAGAAACTTTACATCAAAACTTACATCTGCACTTTCCCCCGAAAGCCAGAAGTCAAACTACACATTCCTTCGAGTGCAACAGCCCTATTCGGGCGTATGGACACCCTTCAGTCACATGGCCTCCATGCGACTGAACATCATGCGACTGGACTCATGCGGCTGAACATCTATGCGAATGAACATTCAATCGGGCGTATGGACCTCATGCGGATGGAACTACTGCGAATGGGCACCTATACGACTGACCTCATGCGAATGAACTCATGTGACTGAGCATCTATGCGACTGAACCCTCAGTCGTGCGATCCCTCATGCGACTGGACTCCCAGTCGTGTGACTGAAGCCTTAGTCGTGGGATTGAACCCTCAATCGTGCGAATGAATCCCAATCGTGCGAATGACCCTCAATCGCCTCTCATTCGGCCGTATGGCCTCCATTCGGTCGCCTAGCCCTAGCTGATGCAGAATGGAGTTCATCCCGAACCCAATCTGCCATTTTCGGCCTCCAAGCTCATCCAAACCCATTCTAAGCCTAAATCAACCCTCTGGACCTTAGGAATGCATACCATAACACGATACAAGCACACACAAGCCCGGAAACATACACGAAACGCATCATACACATCATACCCAAATGGGTCAAACACATACTCACACTAAAAACAGGTTTTAACATTTTCCAGCCCCAAAATCAGTTGAAAACAAGTAAAAGTGGGGTCCTAGAACTCACACAAACGAGCACAACGTCAAGGGCTTCGATTTGGCTTGCTACACAACGAATTTGGACACCCGAATCACCCGAAACACCCCTTTTTTTCTTTTTCTCCTCTTTTCTCTCTTCTCCTCTCTTGAGAGCTGAAAATTTGTGTATGGGGGAGAGGGTAAGGGCTGCCCTCTCCCTTATATACTCCGCTCACCTGACTTTCTTTCGTTGGTG
This sequence comes from Flaveria ramosissima, assembly GCA_025215565.1. Taxonomy (NCBI): domain Eukaryota; kingdom Viridiplantae; phylum Streptophyta; class Magnoliopsida; order Asterales; family Asteraceae; genus Flaveria; species Flaveria ramosissima. Next base: position 50,237,990 of record CM046031.1, on the reverse strand, counting down.
AGTTTGGTCCCTCGACTTTGGACTTTATTTTCTTTTCTTTCTTTGCCGGCTTCAAATTAATAAATATCCGGGTGTTACAGATATACTTCAAACATTCGTCTTCTGCCCCTAAAAGAAACCAGATATACACAACTACACCTACTAACATTGTATCATGTTATCATTATTTTACATAAGAATTATCATAAGTTTTAACTACAAACTAACATCTTCCTCCAACATGCAACATTAATATAATCAATAATTTCTAGTTGTTTCCAACCATCTTCAAATTCACTATCCCGTTATCTATATAGAAATAAGGAACTGAATAAATACTATTTTAGGGATTATATTTCATATTTACGTATATGTATATTTAACAAAATTTGACCAACATTCAATCTCTTACAACAATAAACCATAGGTTCTGAAAAAACCCTAAATACCAACAATTTTCACAACCAAATCAAATTTCAAACTAGGGTATAACATCTGCATTTTGTATCATACGGAAATCAAATACATACCATACAGACCTATAATTTCTCAATGACTACAAACATCAGTCGCGTATTTTGGCATTATTAAACCCTAATTCGCAACAATTCTAAACCAAATTCAGTAATGCAGATTTAATTGTTCATCAATTGAATGGTTTTACAAAACCCTACAAAAACAAAAATTGCAATTATCAAACAAAATTAACATATACCGATGAAACTTACAATCGATTCCTGCTTCGGACCTTGAACAACCGTCTGCGCTCTTGAATGGACTATGTATGTAAACCCGAATGAGTATTCTATATTCATAAGTGATTATTGATTTAGTTTTAATTTAGGGAGGATTTTATGGGATTTCACAAAAGCAAAACCGGTTACCATAAAAAACCAAATGTCAATTTACATCATTACCCTTTTCATATAAAATTACATAATTTTTAAGTTGATAAATTACTATATTACCCTCTTTAATCTCAGCCATCAATTGATGTAATCAATGGTTACAAATAGTTCTTGCCGTTCTTATTTATAACATAGTCCTGCAATGAACCGGACCCTATATATATATATGTGTGTGTATATATATGTGTATATATATGTATAGATATATATGTATATATATATATATATGTATATATATATATATGATATATATGTATATATATATGTAGAGAGATATGATATATATATATATATAGATATATAGATATATAGATATATATCTATATATCATATATACATATATATATATATACATATATCTATACATATATATATATATATATACACATATATATATATATAAATATACACACACACACACACACACACACACACACACACATATATATATATATATATATATATATATATATATATATATATATATATATATATATATATATATATATATATATATATATATGTATATGTATATATATACACGTATATATATGCACTGCACACATCAAGTTTTTGGCACCGTTGTCAGGGACATGACAAATTTGAGAACAACCCCAAGTTGTTAGTTTAGCCCTTTTGTATGTATTTATTATCTTTATATATTTTTACATAGTTTATTTTACTTTTATTTATCTATCAAGTGTCCGTGATTTGTTTTGTTTAAGTTTTCATTACAATAATTCTCATGGAGCATTACTATAGGGACTACTACAGAGGATACCATCATGCGCATGGGGATTATCAAAAGGAGATTTGATGCGAGATATGTGGATGACCCCCACTACACAAAGAACTATTTTTACTCATCGGTGTATCCTGCACTCAACTATGGATAATCATATCCTTATTTACAATCATTTGAGAAGTCTACTATACCACTATTACAAACTAAACCTCATCTATCATTATACGAGTTACTACAACAAAGAATAAATATGTTTTTACATCTGAACACCGATTGTAATCAAGATATTGTTGAGCAACACCTCGTTGAACGAGGTCGTGTATTAGAGTCATTAAGTGGTGAGTCAATAAGCTTTACGCCTATCTTTTACATGAGAGCCCATCTTGCAGCACTGATTTAAAACATGAGGATAGAAATGAAGCCTATCCTGCTCCACTCTTTGATGTGCTAGAGCAAGAAGCGGAATAGGAGATGCCAATGTATACAATAAAAGTCCCACCTCCAGTTTAGTACAGATTCAATTATAAAGACCCAAAGTTCCTTCATCCCCGTGTGTTGACCAATATTGAGCCAAATGTCGAAGTAAAGCATCAATCCATCCTTGAAACAAGTTTGTTTTATGAGGATGATATGATGTAAGAATCACAGCAGGATGACAAATAAAAGGATGAGCTCATGGAGAGGATAGAAAGGATTTCACCTAGCTTAATCAAAAGGGAGATCGTGAATCATAATATACCATCTTTAAAGAAAGAGTTTGGGAATGAATTGATGGATATATCCATTTTCGAAGTGAATAAAGGAAGGTTTAACCCGGTTAGTGATCTTAATGAACTAGAAGCATTGCTTTATGGTAAGCCAACCGTGATGATTAAGGAAGAATTGCAACAAGAAGAAGAAATGCAAACGAATGGTTCACCAACAAACCAACAAACAATAATTTATTTCCATTTTTTTACTATTTCAAGAAGTTAACATCACACATGCTGACTTGTTTTTTTTTGCAAATCAGAATATACATAATAATTGTGTACTCTTAAGTGCATTTATAACTTCATTACAAAGTCTCAAGATATCAAGCAAGATAATGGCAATATTAGATAAAAAGGAGTGTAGCACAAACACAATGATACTTGTAACATTCATGTATTGATGATCATTCCAAGTGTAACATAGAGATAAACATAGGATATCTCCACTTTTATGCAAAATTATTTATGGTGATTATGACTCATTTAATGACACGTTGTAACGGTGAACCTCTACTGGATTAGAGAGACGTTAATGACGAGAGTAATTCTTGATCGTGGATCAAGAAGTGGATGTACGGGGAAGTAATTAAACTTCTTTAAAACCACTACACATCTTGGTGTTTATGTGATGACATCTTTCTACCTTTTATCATTTATTTAATTTTCAAGTCTTGATTTATTCACAAAAGAAATCATATGCATTTTCTTTAGGTTTCTACCAATAATGTGAAAGCAATATTACCTTTACTTTTTGAATTAGAAATTACTTATATATTAATTGAAATATTTCATGAATAGTTCTTGGCTTCTATTGGTGGGCTGGGCGGCTAACCATTTAAAGCCTGTCACTTGGCATTTTTTTTTTGAAAAAAGTCATTTTTGAAGTCACAATATATATAATTGCATCCAGTTCAATTTACAACTTAAAAGATAGATGGACTGGAAGGAACATGGTGGCTTCCATAAACAATCCAGGTTTTAATCTTGGCAAGATTGTTTTCATGAAATTTTTTTAAATGGGGTCGATTGTAATCTATACTTTATCGGATATGTACGGTACTACCGCTGCAAAGTGCAGCCAGTAAAAAACTAGTTAATATCATTTGCCACTTAATTTGTTCTTTATTCATCGTAAATATTTAATTTTTAATCCATGACTTAGACGAATTGCACAGAGTGGGGGTTCTATGGTGAGACCGCCTTTGCTAGAAGAAGAATGGTTGTGTTTTGATTTACAATTATCGAATTATATTAAAAATAAATTGTTGTTTGAAAATAATGACTGGTTGTGTTTTGATTTACGATTATAGAATTATATTAAAAATAAATTATTGTTTGAAAATAATGAATGAAATATCTAGTGGTAGGTTACACAAAAGATTTGAAAATGTGTTATAAATTATTAATTTGACATTACAAGATGATCATTTATATTTAGTAAAGCTTTAGACGATGTGAAGCCATAGAAAATCATATTTACCTATATATATAGAATATGTAGACAAAGCTAATCTACAATATTCCTAACCAAGACTTGATTATACTAAAGTTTGATACACACTTTTCCTATCTATTGACAAGAAGTCATAATCAAAAACTAAGTTTGACCCCACATAAAATATACAATCATCAAAGAAGATAGAGACAAAGTTAATCAAGCATTTCAAGATGCATCCCTATCAAAATAACAACTAGTGTTGCTATTACCTAATTGCAATCCTAAAAATGAAGAAAAAGTTCATGTGAAGTGCAATGTGCAATCAATTCTCATCAAACTCCAAACTAAACTCTATATAAATATTCATATTGGAATAAGTTTGAAGATGAAATCATCTTATTAGAATGTCTACTCATTACTTCACATGTTTAATTTTTAAATTCTAAGTTTCTTTATGGAAAATAGCTTGAGCTTTCATACTATAGTTATGACATCTCATCCCTCTAGGGTTGACTTGTCATTATAACAATAATCTGAACACAAATGTCAACCCATAAATATTTAAATCATCAAAAGACAAATTCATTACATTTATTGCTGCAATGGTCTTCTACTTCTAAACTGTAAACACTCTACCATATATAGGTATATGTGACTTCTAGAACCATTTTCAATCAACTAAACTAATAAAAACACTAATTTTCTTTTAAATTATTAAGATTAACACAACACAACAATTCCATTAGAATCAACTTTTTCACCTATGTTTGAAATATCAATTTAATTATTTGTTCTATTTCTTTGTTTCTTTGTTTTAAGGTTGTTAATGGGGGAACTATGTTGTTTAACATAAATGAGTACTGATTGTAAAAATTACCACATCATTAATATCAACATCATCTTTTAAGTGATCTTGGCCGCTAGGGTTTTGTGCTCTTGTTCCTTGTCCTCACCGATCGACTAAGTGTTCAAGCAACTTCATCGTGTGTTCATTAATAACATGTGTTTGTGAGAAATCTGTGCCGACTAGTATCTTGATTTCGTTTTAGTTTTCTTGTATCTGTACTTTCAATTGAGTGTTTGTTTTGATCTTCACATTTATTCAAGTCGATTATTGAGCTTGTTCCATACAAGTTTACAACCTAGTAACAATTTAGTTTGATTTAAACATGTTCTAATACGCTTATTAGTTCATTTTAATCAATGAGTGATGATAAAGAAAAACATATGACTAAAACCCCACGTCAAATTTGATTAATGAGCTAAATAACAGTCATAGGCTCATAGCTAACTTTAATTTGACTAAGGATTCATGATTTATGAAATCCAATGATATATATACTCCTACTATAATATTTCTACATCTATAAATATCATAGTATCCCTTTGTTTCCAGATTCAATATCAATTTTCACAATTCATCATAAACTTTTGTTTTCTCAAGCTCTAACTTTTCAATCTTTGAGAGTTATGGTTTTTTTATTGAACAATGATAATATTCATTTAATAAAAGCTACTAGCAAGGTGCTAGTAGAAAGAGTACCCCATGAATACAATATTACATCAAAATTACATACTTACTTCCTTGACTAGGATTGAAATCCAACGAAATCAAAATTACTCCACATTTTTCATTCCAAAGTGTCACATCTTTCATGATATTTTACCCATAAATATAAGCTTGTCTTGATTTTTTTCAAAAAATTATGTGTGTTTCTAGGTTTGTTGTGAATTTGACTCATTCCTTGCTTTCCGTATCGTCCAACATGTAGTTATGAATATCATCTATATTGTTTTCCTCATTTGTTTCGTCAACTTTAATTGTCTTGTGTACTACAAATTTCTACAACAGATGAAAAGCTTATGTATGGTAATTTACACCAAATAAATATCCATACTCCCAAGGCATATGAACATGAAGCTATCAGATGGTTAGCATCTTCTTGCTCCATATCATAATGATGGCAAGAAACATTATTTTCGCTTACTCCTCTTCTACTTAGGGCCACTTTTGTAGCATTCTATTTTGTTTTGCTCTCCATACGAAAAAAATACGTTTCAAGGGAACTTAGTTTGGCCAATCGAGCTTGTAACCACCCTCTAATGAAATTTTATTTTCCAATTCTCTCTTTATTGCTTGGACAGAGAAGGAGCTAGAGCTATCCAAGGTTCGTGACTACTTATCGTTAGATTCAATAAGATTGCAGGTGCTAATCATTGCAAGACATTGGTTAAGCTCTTTGATATCACATCTATTTTGTGAAATGTTTTTCATTTCTATGAGTATTACAAGTTGCCATCTCTATAAAGGATTCAATCTCTCACCCGACACTATTTATCCTACCCAAGCTTGACTAAGGAAGGAAAAGAACATTGAATAGGATTGCTGAAGCCCATCTATCAAGCCAAAAAAGGTTTTTGTTTCATTACCTACTTCACATTTCAAACTTCCTAGAAAGTCAATGTTATTTTCTGCCAAAGACTTATCAAAGCTGTAAATCTTCTTCCAATTTTCATTACTGGCTATTTTACAAGGAATTATTTTTGCATTTAAATTACTATAGTGAATGGATGCAATGACTTTGGCCTATTTTTCATTCACAATTTAGAATCTTTGACATATATATAACCACCTCTCTTTCAATCCTTATGCTAAAAACTTCAATTTTCTAGCAAGTTAACTATAAGTCCTAATGAGGGATTGACACATCCAAGAATTCTTGTAAGATTATAAACTATTGAGGAAGATCATTTGCCCAAGAAAACTATTTCATAGGCATAAAAGATAAAATAGGAATGTTATTAGGAATTGAAATCCCATGAAAATTACCATTTGACTGGCTTTTTTGTCACAGCATACATATAGTGCCTCCACAATAATGATAAAATAAGAAGGGGAGAGGGGTCACCTTGCCTTAAACCTTTTTGGACATTGAATTCCTTGGTGGCCACTCCGTTTATTAGAATCAAGACTTTTACGGATGAAAGACAATTGTTGATCCATTTCTTCCTGACATTTGGAAATCCCATTTGAGCCATGATTGAGTCAAGAAAGCTCTAAACTAATGAGACACAAACTTTCTCAAAAACAACCTTAAATATCATTCTTTTTCTTTTGGTATTTCTTCCAGACTTTTGGAAAATCCCATTTGAGGCATTGATAATTGGTTAATATGCATGCACGTATCATAGTTAATATTGCGTTTTCAATATACATTATGTATCGAATGGTATTACTTTGTTGCATGTTTGAAATGTAGGTTAAATGAATCTTAACGAACATTATTTGAGAAGAAAACAAAGGATAACAAGACTATGGCTTGAAAGGTGCTGAAAATGAAGAAAACTATGTAAAGTGCAGGGAGGCCGTAACTTACGGCCCTGTGATGAGTCTGTCTGTGAACCCCGTAAGACAGGAGGTTTGGCCGTCTGGTTGAAGGTAGGCCGTACCTACGGTCTATAGGCCGTAAGTTACGGTCTAACGCGCTATTTTGAGGATTGTTTCAAATTTTAAAACCTATTTAATCCCTAACATTAGGGTTTTGAAAAGGCTGGCCTCCAACCCCAAGAACGAATCTTTGGACGATTTTTGAGCTTTTGGAACTCTTTCTAATCGTTAATTGATCAAGGATTCATATGAGCAAAGTGAAGATTGAAGAGATTTTAATGAAGATGCAAGGCTAAACCACCTGTGATCATCTCCGGGTGGACGGTTTGTGATTGGAAAATGCATGCTTGTGTTTTTACCTAGTCAAGACATAAACTTTGATTGTTTAATTACTCTTATCCGTTTATGTGTTTCGAATCATGTGTTGATTAAAGATTCTTGTTAGTGGATTTTATTATTGCTTATCAAGTTATCAGTTTTACATTGTTAACCATTGAGTAATAATTAGGTTATTACCGTTAATTGGTGATTACAAATAAAGTTTCTAGATTGTGACATTAGTTAGTTTACTAGTTAATTTACATAATCAGTTATCAAGTTGGTAATTACCTTTCAACGTATGTGATAAACAAGTTATGTCTATGTGACTTCAAGATTAGATAAAACATAAGCCGTGTATTCAATTATTTTTCTGAAACCCGGTTGTGATCCTTTTCATCTCAATAGTTCTAAACCAAGTCCAAGTTTTCGTGTTGCTTCATAAAGTGATCGTTTTTAGTTAATTTCATCCACAGTCATTTACAGTCAAAGTGACAATAGTTTAGTTTAATTAGTAATTTAGTTAAATAATCAAGCGAATCGTATAACGCTAACCACATGCTCCCCGTGGATATGCTACCTGACTTACCCTAGCTACCTAGATTAATTAGGTTTTTGCATGACCCCAACGACAGGTCATCAGGCATGATTGAGTCAAGAAGCTACAAATTAATGAGACATAAGTTTTCACAAAATCCACCTTAAATATCATTCTTTTTCTTTTGGCATTTCTTCAAGACATTTGGAAATCCCATTTGAGGCGTGATTGAGTCAAGAAGCTACAAATTAATGAGACATAAGTTTTCTTAAAATCCACCTTAAATATCATTCTTTTTCTTTTGGCATTTCTTCCAGACATTTGGAAAATCCCACGAGTCAAGAAGCTACAAATTAATGAGACATAAGTTTTCACAAAATCCACCTTAAATATCATTCTTTTTCTTTTTGCATTTCTTCCAGACATTTGGAAAATCCCATTTGAGGCATGATTGAGTCAAGAAGCTACAAGTTAATGAGACATAAGTTTTCACAAAATCCACCTTAAATCTCATTCTTTTTCTTTTGGCATTTCTTCCAGACATTTGGAAAATCCCATTTGAGGCATGATTGAGTCAAGAAGCTACAAATTAATGAGACATAAATTTTCACAAAATCCACCTTAAATAACATTACTTTTTTTTGCTCCCATCATCCAAGCTAAAACTTTATTTACAACCATTGGTCCGTCAAGAATGTTTCTACCCGAGATGAAAGCCTATTGAGCATCACTAACAACCTCGTTAATCACCAAATTTAATCTATTTTCTAGAGTTTAGCTGTAATTATACACACAATCAATTTATGGTTTCTTACAGGTTTAAGTTTTTGTGAGAGATGTTGCGAGCTCATTTGTCAACATAAACACTATCAATTTCAAGAAACTTCTCACAAGTTCATGATTTCATTAAAACCCCAAAACAAAGGAAACAAAATAAATGATACTTTTCATCACTAGAGATGTAAAAAATAAACCTTAGTCATTGATGTTAGACATTTTAGTGTAACTAGATTGACTAGTTGACCAATATAATCATAATTTTCATCAAACAAGTTAGAGGTGCATAGTGAACATTTGTTTGAGTTTATTATGATTTCAGTATTAGAACTCATAAAATCTTAGCGGCCTGCAAAACCCCTGAGAAATGAGGTTTCCAAGAAGGCAACGTCCACTTTACGAGGGTCTAGGGGAAACACCTCCAATAGCGGTGTCCAACTGGCGGCAGCCGCTGGCTGGGGTCGAGTACGAAAGGTTTTAAACTACTTGAAAAAAAACCTAAGTTCATCATTACAACTAGAATTAATTACATGGATTGTCCCTATAGTATGGTTAAATTATGGTTTTTATCTCGAACTTTGAGAAGTTACAGATTTAGTCCAAACTATTTCTCAACGTGTAACACTAATGGTCCTTAAAATATATGGACATTAACTTTGGTCGTTAAGTGGGTATAAAATGGCATAATTACATGGATGGTCCCTATGGTATGGTTGAATTATGGTTTTTATCTCAAACTTGAGAAGTTACAGATTTAGTCCAAACTATTTCTCAACGTGTAACACTAATTGTCCTTAAAAAAATATGGACATTAACTTTGGTTGTTAAGTGGGTGTAAAATGACATAATACCCCTTAGAGTTAAGTATACAAATATTTTACTATATTAAAATTGTGTGGACCATTTATTTTTTGATTAAACATATATTGATAATACTAAATGAAGTTAATTACATGAAAGGTCCCTGTGATAATGCCAAATTTCACTTGTGGTCTATAAGTATGAAAGATTACAAGGAGGCTCCAAAGGAATGTACGATCGTAACACAAATGGTCACTACAATGATGGGGTATTATCTTTTCTTTAACTACTTGTTATATGACCAAATTACCATTTATTGTTAAAAATGAAAAAAATAATTGATTTAAATGTGGGTATTACCCTACCAGTATTGTCAAATCCTAACCCTAC